>JASANR010001526.1:0-109006 GCA_030849635.1 Wallacemonas sp. MBr04
CACACCTGCTGTTCGACCAACTTTACGTTGAACACAAAAAGCAATGCGGAACACACAAACTTTCGCGTAGACATTTCCCCCTTTTTTTGTTTGAGGCCCCGTTGGTCATTTGATTGTTTTTTCTTTTTGTTCAATCTAATTTCAGCCACTTTTTTTTTTCCACCTCCTCTAACTGAGCGACATGCAGAGGTTCATCACGGTGTGACGAGCAGCGCGGGGCCGATGCGGCCGCTGCCGCGAGCACTAGGCACACATAATAATAAGAAACCCAGTACTATACCAATGAAAACGGAAAACATTCTCAAGATAAACGCGATGCGAGCGTTCCAAGGTAAATGGTAATACTATCGTGTCGAACCTAAGATGACCTCCTCGCTGTCCCTCGCTGTTCTCGCTAGCATCGCTGTAAGGGCGTCACGCTCCAAAAAAAAAAAAAACAAGCGTGGATCAATACAGCATTCGTTTGCTGGACCTTTCGTTTTCTTTCTTCCTTCTTTCTTTCGAAAACGCTTCAGTTTGGACTCATGCATGTTTTCTGGCACTAGTGATTCTTTTTATTGTTCCTTTTTTTTCTCATTGTCAGACTGCTCTCATCTCACCCTCTCACTCTCTTAGACGACTTCACAGCTCATTGAAATGAGAGTGAGTGCGACAGATGACGTGGCTTTTCTGTCCTTTCTCTTTTTCTCTTTTCGTTCTTTCTCCCACACCCGGTACTGCATGTCCACTCTGAAGGTTTCGACTTCAACTCTTTTCCACATTTTCCCTGCGTTCTACGCACCTTCTTTCGCGATCCCTGACCACTCAGTGGTCAAGCCTTTTTTTCGTTCTCTTTTTCTTTTTCTTCTTCTCCCACTTCTGAAGGCAAAAAAACAAATCAAAAGGAATGTGTAGCAATTCATCGGGAATCCAGTGGGCAGCAAAACACTCTCAGACTTTTGCCTGCACCTCGCACAAATCACCTTTCGGATTCATAGGCAACAATAAACAATACCGTGAAATGCACACAGAAAAGACTCGATATAGCTGGACGTCATGCGAGTGGGATGTTGAAGAATGTCTTCTGTTGTTATACCATTCAACACCACGCACCTCGCTAAAGCTGTGCGACGCACAACGTGATATCGAAGTCCCCCAAAATAGCAACTGAATACACACACAAAAAGCAAGCGAACAGAGAAGTATCTGTGCGCAATCCAGTGGTGCGCGTGCAGCGGCTCAACTGAGCCGTTCTGTTGACTTGACACCTGTGCGCACGAGCACATGAATGGACGTCTTGTGGTCCCACGCTTGCTCGTTTCGCGCGCGCCGCCAGAGGAGGTGACAGGATGCAGCGCAATGTTCTGACATCTGCCCTCAGAGAGCCACGTAAGTAGCCTCCCGTGGTCTCGTCATACTCTCCATTTCAGGAGATTTCTCACTGACTGTCACACGCACGTATACACATCGTCTCTATTTCCCTCTCTCTATCTCGCTATATTCATCGATCTCTCGATTTGCGCAACAGAACACCCTTTGGTTTTTTCCCCTCCCTACCCTAATCAGCTTTTTCCTGAACCACTCAAACTTTCAAGTCCGTCACTCTTCTCCGTCCACCATACAAGCCCCTCCTTCTCTCCTCAGTCGTCCCCACCACCGTCTCAACACACCGAGCAAACTCGACGACACAGCCAACGCTAGTTTGCGTTCTCCTTGAGAAGCTCACGAATTGTACAGTGTAAATGACTGACCTGTACGATGAGCGCGCCAATGCGTCGCCGGACGACGCCGTGATCCAGCCGGACTTCCCTCAGTACGTCCACCCTGGTGCCGCCTCGCTCTTCTCCCACTGCCCGTGGGTGCGTTACATCCCCATCGCCGGCTCTGCCGTCGAAGCCTTTGGACCAAAGTGTGTGACGGCTCTCGGCATCACGTACATCTGCAGCAAAGGTATCAGCAAGGCGCTCGTCACCTACTCCCGCTACCCGATGTTCATGGTCCGCTTCGGCACCACGGCCGCCGTGTACCAGCGCCTCGTGGCCATTGCTTCCATGGGCTTTTCAGTGAAGCCCTTCACCGCCATTCTGAGCGACACCTTCGCCTTCTTCGGCTACACGAAGCGCTGGTACATTGCGCTGTCCTGCATTGTTGGCGCCGTCTGCACAATTGTGTACGGCGCGCTGCCTGCAAACCCTTCCAGCGCGCAGGGTGCCGCCGGTCTCATCTTCGTCACGATGTTCTGCATTGCCAACGTCGATGTGCTGTCCGAGGGCCACTACAGCCGTCTCATCAAGCGCTTCCCGATGCCCGGTGCCAACCTCATCTCGTGCATCTGGGGCCTCATCATGGTCGGCAGCATCATCGCCAGCGCCATCCAGGGTCCGCTGTCCGACAGCGGCAAGCCGCAGATCGGCATCTTNGAGGCAAACGCCAAGAAGGTGAAAAATTCGCCCGATACGCTCGACGCGGAGCCTGTGAATGAAAAGCGTCCCAAGGCTGCCATGGAGATTCCCGTTGACGACATTGAGGAGGCACTCGTGGATGAAGCACGCATCGCCAACGAGGAGGAAGCACTCGAGCTCCTGAAGCTGCCGACGTGCCTCTGCGGCGTGATCGAGGTCAACAGCGAGGTCATCTCCCGCAACACCTTCGTCGCCGTGTACGGCATGCTCATGACCGTCGCCGTCGTCGTGCTGACGGTCCTCACCATTCTGGCGAGCACCTACCAGCTTCTCTACGGCTGCATCGTCATCTCAGTCGTCCTCTGCATTGCTGGCTTCCTCTGCATCCCGTCCACGATCATGAAGGCCAATCTCTTCGGTTGGTTCCAGCTCGCCACGTACCTGGACATTCCCGGTGCGCTCGACAACTTCTACATGTCCGACGGCTACTGCAACCCTGGCGGCCCGCAGTTCTCCCAGACCTTCTACAACACTGTTGGTGCCGTCATCGGTAACTGCGCTGGTCTCGTGGGTGTGGTGCTGTTCGCGAAGCTCTTCTCTCGCCAAAGCTACCGTGTGACCTTCCTCATCACCACCAGCGTTCAGATCCTGGCCTCGCTCTTCGATATCATCATGGTTCATCGCTGGAACTTGGCTATCGGTATCCCCGACCACGCCATGTACATCCTCGGTGATGCGATCGTGTACCAGGTGTGCTACTACCTCAACTACATGCCGATGAACATGCTCATCTCACGCCTTTGCCCCAAGGGCAGCGAGAGCACTATGTTCGCCATCCTCGCCAGCTTCAGCAACCTCGGCGCATCCATGGGAAGCACCATTGGCGCTATCCTCATGGAGACCATCTGGCCCGTGAACATGAGCACCATCCCGTGTGACTTCTCGAACGTGCAGTGGCTGATCATCCTCGGCCACCTGGGTCTGCCTTTGATCTGCTACCCGCTGATCTTTGTGCTGATCCCTGGTGCGCGTGTCTGCGATGATATCGCCGCTGACCACGTGGATGCTGTATCCTTCCTGCAGCGCAAGTGGGATGCTCGGCGTGCGCGCCGCAACACGGAGGATGTCTACGACACTGAGGCTTTGAGTGCTCCGCATTAAACCTGCTGGTCTCCCTCTTGCTTCATCCTCTTTCTAACTGTGTGCGTCTGTGTCTGTAATTTGGGGTATCTGACGTTGTGAACCGTCTCTAACCTCCCCTTTCTCTTTTTCTCTCTCTCCACCTCCCCTTTTTTTTTTGCTTCGGGCGTTCCGACCCTGTCGCATCTCTCATCAAGCTCTCCCCCCCCCCCCGCTGCCCATCCCCATGTCGAGTCGGCCACATAGTTCCGGTGTGTAGATGTTCATTTCATGAACACGGAAATGGCTTTGGGTGGCAAGACTGAGCTCACTTGAGTGATGAACAAAGACAGACACTTCAAAAGGAAAAAAAACGTTCAAAAGCTGGCTCTACTTTTAATCTTATTTTCATTTGTTTTCAGTCTCTTTTTGGCCAACGGAGCGTGTTGACAAAACATCCACACCGTTTGTAGGTGATGTTCATAACAGGCAAAGGCAAAAAAAGATAAAACACCGTTTGAGGAATCGACGCGTACAGAGTCTTCAATAAAAGAAAGAAAGAAAACACCAAACATCAACAGTCAATTGCTTGTTTTTCCTGAACAGTAGTTGTTGTTTTTGGTTATCACTTCTTTTCTTTTTTTTTCCAGAAGTCCTCTCTGCTTCTTCTGTCGTTATCGTTCCTCTGTTCCCACTTGCACGGAACTGCATGGTTCTCACGCATACACTACTGCTGAACTAACATGCACAACGGTTGCATAGATACATACGCAAGGAAACATTTTCTAACGCTTCTCTTTTTTGGAAAAAGGAATCTCTGAGAAGAGATTTGAACTTGCTAATCGTTCGCGGCTACCTTCTCTCCTTCAATCACTGACTTCTTGTCAAGCGGTGGATGACGAAGGTGTAAATTATTTTTGGTTTGTTTTCTGCCACGTGACTCGCAGAAATATACTGTATAGCCAACGACGGTATGCGAAACACCTACACTTTCGTTGAAACACGCACAAAAGTTCATCTGTTTTTTTTGTTTTTTGTTACTCCCCTTTTCCAGTTTGTTTTTTCTGCCTGTTTCCTCACGCCCAGCATTTTTGTCGTTTTTGTTTTTTTTTCTTGTTGTTTGCTCGGTTTTACCGCATTTGTTTTTGTTTTGTTTTCTTCTTGGCTCTTTCACTTCGTACAACATGTAAACAAACGATGGACACACACACACACGCTTTTTCTCTCTCTCTCTCTTTTTCATGTCTGGCGAGCTTACGTCTTGTTCGCACACTTTCTGGTACCAAATCTGTTTGGATGTCAAAGGATGAGCAACTGTTTTTGTTCTGTTCTCCTTTTTTTGTTTAGTTGCTCGTAGTTGAGTTTTTCATCATCGTTCTTCTTCTGTTTTGTTTTGTTTTTGCTTCTTGTAAAACTTGACTGCAGAACTGTGTCCACTGAGCACGTCACGACTCGCGCCTTTTTATCGTCTTCTCTGTCAGCCCCACGTCTTGTTCTTGCTGCGCCAGTCGTACCCGTGTTCTCATCACCCAGAAACGCCAAGCTTGAGCCGTCAGTCGCCACCCCTTTTTCCCTTTTTTCCATGGTACTGCTCCCTCACGGCAGCCGTCTATTGACTGTTTGTTCTTGTTTTCATTTCTTTTTGTGTTTGTGTCAGTGTCCCTCCCGCTTGTTTCGTTGTTCACTCCAAGGTACAGTGTGTCGCTGTGGAATCCAAGCTTTTTTCGCATTCGCATTTTCTTCATTTTGAGATCGCTTCACGGGCGCTTGCATGTTTTGTTTGTTCTTTAACGTCACTGCTATGAGACAAGGAAAACATAGAAAGTCAACTCCCCCCCCCCTTCTTCGTCTGTTTTTCTTGACGCGCAATCTCCAATTCGTGCGCACAGAGACCGCTTCCTCCTCTTCCTCTTCTTTTCGTCGTGTTTGTTGTCTTTGGCGGTGCATGTTACCCCCAGGGCAGCGCTCACAAACGTACGGAGAGAGTGGGACAGAAGCCAAGCAAGTTGAAGTGACTTTTTTTTTTCGATGGCGACAAGCATGTTGACAAACAAAACCCATTGTGAGCAGCGCGATGATACACTTTTTTCTCTTTTCCAGCCAGCGTGCTGCAGAAGAAGGCGTCCAAGGGCAACTGTTCAACATAGAAGAAAACAAGAACAAAAAAAAAGGCTGCACTTGTATGTTGCGCTCTCGCCTCCTTTTTTTTTCTTGCTTTCTCTTCATGTTGAATGGCTCCTCTGGAACTGGCGGTACTCATCATCAAAACACTTGCACTTTTGAAGTTGGACTGTAATTCACTCCTTCTTCCGCCAGCAAACACTTTTTTACCGTATTTTTCCTCTTCTCTTTCCCCCTTCTTCCTTTTTCCACCCTCTTACTGAATCATACTGTTCAAATTCACGGCAAAGTATGTGAAAACGGCTTCAGGCCCATGGTCATCCAAACAGATTCTTTGTTCTCGAGTTCAGATACTTTTGACAGTATTCGCTCGTACTTTTCTTTTTTCTTCATTCCGCCATCGTGTCACCTTTGAATTGGTGAAATTCGTGCTTCTTTTCTTCTGTTCTTTTTCTTTACGAATCTGTGATCGCATGGACATACTCCGGTTTTTCTTCTTTTCAGTCCTCTTTATGTTTTTTTTTCCATTTTTCAGTGGCAAGTTGCATCGCCTTTCAAGGTGGTGACTTGTGAAACGAAAGAAGAAAAAGAAAAAGGGAAAAGTTGAAACTTAAATGGGGAGTGCGGTGCACTAGGTGCAAAGGCCCAAAAAGGGTCACGTTTTGCTTGGGCACCACGTGGAGGCCAACTCTCACCGTCTTCCACATCAGCGAGCAGGTCTCTTCTGCTGGAAAAAGGAAGACGGATCAAGCGGAAGAGGAAAGGTCGAAGCGCTACGTCCCTGTCGCACTCGACTGAGAGACCCAGAAACTCTGGTTTCATTTCTGAACTTCCACTTTCATTTGATGCATATCTCTCTCTCTCTCTCTCTCTCTCTCTCTCTCTCTCGCTTCTTCATCTTTCAACCGATTCTCGTTCATCCTCGTCCCCTCTCTGATTCTCGCGTCAATTACTACACCGTCCGTCTCTCCGCTTTCCACTTACTCGCCCAGATCACGAAGTATCAACATCGTCTCGCCCTCTTTTCTTTCGCTTCCTCGCGTCACCGCCCCTCCCCCCCCCCCCCCCTCCCCCTCCTTCCCCTCTGTCTGTTTCACTCCCAAGCTGACTCAGAGCATCGCCTGAAAATGCCCGTCCTCGCCGTCGCACGTGATTTTCTCTTCAAGCTCATCGGCAAGTCCTACAAGGATGACGAGTTCGACAACGTGTGCTTCCAGCTCGGCCTCGAGCTTGATGACATTACGAGTGAGAAGGAGATGTACATGCGCGAGCAGGGCAAGTCCACCGCGGCGTCCACGCTCGAAGCGGAGAAGCCGGACTCCACCGTGTCGCTCGATCACCTGTCTGACGAGGTGCTGTACAAGATTGAGACCCCTGCGAACCGCTACGACCTGCTCTCGGCAGAAGGCCTGGCGCTCGCGATCAAGGTCTACTTTGGGATGGTCGCGATGCCAGCGATGCGCGTGCTCAATCAGAGCAAGCCTCTCTACACAATGACCGTTCGCAAGAGTGTCAAGAACGTCCGCGACTACGTTGTCTGCGCTGTTCTGCGCAACATCAAGTTCACCGAGTACAGTTACAACAGCTTCATCGACTTCCAGGACCGCCTTCACTCGGGCCTGGCGCGCCGCCGCACGCTCGCCTCAGTCGGCACCCACGACCTGGACAAGGTCAAGGATGTGAACTTCGTGTACGAGGCGCGTGAGAAGGAGCTGATTCAGTTCGTGCCTCTCCGCCAGACGCGCGTGCTGAACTGCGCTGGCAACGGTCTCGAGGAGTTCTACGCGGCGGATCGCCACATTAACAAGTTCTGCCCTCTCATCTCCTCGATGCCACGCTACCCGCTCATCCTGGACTCAAAGGACAACGTTCTGTCCCTGCCGCCCGTCATCAACTCCAACTTCTCCGCCATGTCCGTTGACACGCGCAACATCCTCATTGAGTGCACCGCCCCCGATCACTTCAAGGCCACCGTGCTCGTGAACCAGCTCGTCGCGGCGTTCAGCCAGTACTGCGCGGAGCCCTTCACGGTGGAAGCCGTCAAGGTTGAGTACGAGGAGGAGACCCCGGACGGCACCAAGGTGGAGATCTGCCCGGACATGTCGACCCGCGAGGTCCCCGTCACCGTGGATCGCGTCAACACCGTCGTCGGCATCGATCTGCGCAATGGCCAGGACTGCGCGGATCTTCTTCGTCGCATGATGTACGACATCACGTCCATCACGGACACGGGCGTTGTCGTGAGTGTGCCGGCCGTGCGCAGCGATGTGATTGGACCGGCGGATGTGATGGAGGATGTCGCCATCGCGTACGGCTACGACAACATTGTTGAGGTCCCGTGCGAGGTCCATGGCAACGTCACGCAGACGCCCGTCAGCAAGCTGGGTCACTTGCTGCGTGTTGAGATGGCCAGCGCGGGTTACGTGGAGCTGCTCACCTTCTCCCTGTGCTCCCGTGAGGACGCGTTCGAGAAGCTTGGCCGCGTTGATAACGACATCGCCGTTCACATCTCGAACCCGCAGACGCTGGAGTTTCAGGTGCTGCGCCCTTCGCTGATGCCCGGTCTCATGAAGACGCTGAGCGCAAACAAGTCTCAGCCGCTTCCGCACCGCTTCTTTGAGTGCGCGGACGTCGGCATGATCGACAACCACACCAACTTCCCTCCGATTCTGGAGCTGCCCGGCACGCCGTACCCGTCGCCCGGTGCGCGCAATCAGCGTCATCTCGCCGCGCTCCACTGCAGCAGCGGTTCCAGCAGCTTTGAGAACATCCACGGCATCGCCGAGTACGCGCTGCTGAAGCTGGGCGTGCCCAAGAAGGGCGAGGAGCCCGAGGAGTACCCGGCGGGTGGGGACGTGTACACGATGGAGGCTGGCTCCGACGGCGCCTTCTTCCCTGGCCGTGCCATGAACATCTTCCTGCACCGTAAGGGTGAGAAGGTACTCATTGGCCACCTTGGTGTGGTGCACCCCAACACGCTCAAGGCGTACGATGTGCCGTACCCGTGCTCCTTCATGGAGATGAACATCCAGTTCCTGTGCACCAAGGTGTAGGCGCGGAACCTGAAAGCGGGATTGGTGTGCGTGCGGTAGTGTTTCTTAGTGTAAGTTCTCCTTTTTTGTTGTTGTTTTTTTTCTTCTCTCTCTCCTTCTTTCGTTGTTCATCTTGAATTGGTGATTCGCTTTTGCGTTGTGATCGTTGTTGTTGTTGATGTTGTTTCCATGTCGTCTCGCAGTATCATGCACCACGCCAGTCTTTTTTACTCGTTTGGCCCCCTGCGAAACACGCAAAGGAAGAAAGCAAATATGCAATATCAAAGTGAATCAAGTACACTGTTGTCGCAATAAACTCCCAAGAAAAAAAGAATGGGTCAAACAAAAAAAAAAAGAAAGGAAACTCAAGCTTTTCTGGTAGTGTTGATTGTGACGCGCAGACGAAAAGAAAACAAAAACAAGAACAAATGGGCAGGTCGTGTGTTGAAGTGTGTTGATTTTTTCTTCTCTAAAAGACAGTCCTATGAGATGATTGGGTAACTCGTTCCCACACTCTACTTTGCTCCCGCACTTTTTTGTGTTTTATTTTTGCGAACAAAAGAAAAGGCGGAAGTGGGTCTCTGTAGGCGAGCATCTCCTGGCATACATCTCTAAACACCAGTGTTAACTAATTTTAAACCTTTTCTTTTCTTTCCCCCGTGGCGATCACTATCGTGCAATGAAGTTTATAACACAAACAACAAAAGATGCAAGTCAAGCCGCAGCATGTCGCGCTCATCCTGCTTTGCTGTCTGACTGTGAAGTACGGACACTTCTGCGTGACGCGATGCCCTTCAACGGCGAAGCGCAAACGTGCCAAGGGGTGGTGCGAGTGTGTGTGTGTGTGTGCGTCACGAAGGCTGTCTGCACGCCATCACGCGATCACGCGTTGAGCCGTGTGTGTATTCGTGCCTGTTGTTCGCGACACACGAATGCGATGTCTTGTGTGTGACGTTTTACTCTCACCGTCATCAGATGGGCTGTTACAGTCACTCTTTGTGCACGTCACTCCCATCCACATGTGCCGCGTGTGGCTCACGGGACGGTCGTGTACCTTCTTTCTTTTTTTGTTTTCCTCCTCCACCCGACACCACCATCATCATCATCATCATCCTTCTCATCCTTCTCTGTTTCATTCCCAAACTCGCTCAAAACGGCATGTCTGAGGGGAAAAACAAGATTCAACGCCGTGGAAGCACGACAAGTAAGTGAGCGTGCGTTTCTCACCCTCAACACATATCGACTGGCTTCCCTCATTGATTCCATCATTTCTTGTTCTTGTTTCTTCCTTTTTCGTGTTTTTCTTTCTTCTTTCTTTGTCAGCTTGCAGTCTACTTCAGTCACACAAGTTCAGAACTGCCGCCATAGATTCCTTTCTTTGTTTTTCGTGGTTCATCACTGTCTTTTTTCTTCTTCCTGTCAAGCATGCCACGGATTCGTCTGCCGACTACGCGGGTGCACACGTCGCGGTGCGGTTCCAGTGTTCTTGGGTGCACACCTCTGCTGAACGTCGTCGTCACGGAGTCGCGCCTCTGGGCAACCGTACCAGTCCTCACAACCACCACCGCTGCAGGAGGGGGTGTGTGGCGCCAGCGTGCACGAGGTGTCTCTCGGGTTTCTCCTGCCCCACTGTCCACGTCGATGGTGCCGCATCTGTATACAGTCTCGCGCAGAGGATACGCCACTTCCAGCCCCACCACCACCACGCTGGTCCCCACGTACGCAGAGGCAGTCAACTGTGATGTGTACGCCTACGACACCGCACCGCTGCGGCAGGCAACGATCGCGGGCCAGGCATTGCCAGGGCACGCTGCCTCGCTGCCCCCCACAGCGAATGTCGCTGTTGTGTGCGCCTTCACAGCCGAGAAACACCGGCTGACGTCGCGCATGAAGCTCATCCTGAAGGAGCTGATTGAAGCACACGTTGCACAGTGGACGAGACAACAACAACAACAACAACAACAACAACAACAGCACGATCCGCACAGTAGCACGAGTCATGAACACCATAGTAGTAGTAGCAGTAGTACTAGTCGCGAGGCGTCGCTGCCTCTTCTCATCGTCTCCGTCTCGAACGGTGGACTCCGCCAGGCCCAAAAGGATCAGAAGAAGCTTGACGCCTTTCTCGCGAGCCTCCCGGCCGCACTCAGGCCACCAGGCGCTGTGTTTCTGTGCGCCATGACCGCTGCGCAGGGCGGCGCTCTCGGTGGCCCGTTTGCCAGGCCATCGCGTCGCGTCGCCGCTTCGGCGTCCGCCAGGAACGCACACGCACACCAGCCGTCGGCAGACCACACACATCCCGCACAGCAGCAGAATGCATCGCAGGATGTGACAAACGCTGCGGATGAAGACGACGCACCCGCCGTTGACGAAAGGGAGGAGGAGGAGCCGGTGGAAGCCACGAACAGCAATGGGGATGGCACACAGGCTTCAAGGCAAGCTCATGGCGACGCGGCAGACGATGATGCCTCGCCTGATCCGTTCTTGGATGCGCTTGATATGGACCCCACGGCCATCACCGACCTCGAGGCAGCGGAGAAGGATGCCGCTACGTCACTGGACGGCGACGTCAACGACGCAGAGGTTGCTCTCGAGGAGGAGCCTTCTGCTTCCTCACCACCCCCTACTCAGAAGAAGAAGGGCAAGAAGGGGAAGAAGGGTGGCGACGCGTCCCAAAGCGCATCGAAGACTGTTCAACGCGAGCCAGAAGAGGAGATCCGCACCCCTGACAGCGATGTCGATCTTTCCGATTCGGCCGCGCAGGAGGACACCTCCGTGTCGCAGGATGGGCATCTCGACGACGCGCCGACGCGTACAGCAATAGACAATGAGGACGCACCCCCCGCGTCAACGCGCTCTTCTGCAAGCCACTCACAGTCGCAGGTGGTGCCTCAGCTGCGCGGCGCGTGTACCACAGCCCAGCTCTTCACTGGCGTGAAGACGGTGTACCTCTCCGATGTCCTGCACCAGGTTGTGCCAGCCGTCGCGAACGTCATGGTGATTGACAGACGGACCGTGTGGCAGACAGCAACGTCCGCCGTCAACGAGAAGAGCAACACGGACACGGTTCGCGAGGGTGTTGAGCGGGATCTGCGTGGCAGTGAGGACGACACCTTTGGGCCGCTCCTTGTGCACCCTGGTGCGTACGCGCTGACGGAGAACATCGTGTGCGACCACAACACTGTCAAGACCGCCTGGCTCCCAACGCTCCTCGTCTTTCAGACAAACTGGCTCGCCGCAGAGGCGGCGGTGGCACAGCACGTGCTTGACAGCGCGCTGCGTCGCGTGCAGCACGTGGAAGGCCGTCTTGGCGCGGTGTTCGTGGTCGGTCGAGACGGTTCTCAAGCGGCCGTTGCCGCGCTTGGCAAGGCGGCGAAGGAGAGTCAGCAGCGCAGTGTCCCGTCGTACCGCCCGACGATCACGGAAGATCAGGACTCGCCCTTCTCGAACGTGCTGTCCCGTACGTTCGAGGCGGTAGGATCTGGTGTGGCTCAGCACTCGGCTGAGACAGACACGCCTCCCAACCGCGCAACGACGGCAAAGGCCGAGCCAGCTGCTGAGCGTCCTCATGTCGCTTCCGTCGCGTCGGCACTGTCCGATGACGTGACGATCAAGCTGCCCAAGTTGGGTCTGTTCACATGGGGCGGCGCCAAGGACAAGCACACGATCACGTCCTCTCGCGACGACGACGACGACGCCACTCAGCAACCGGCGCCTGAGGAGTCTTTGAGCGCACACGTCTCTCCCCCAATGCGGCACTCGAAGTCGAAGCGTCGTCGCCTTGTGCGGCCCAAGAGAATCTCTGTGCGTGGCACGCAAAGCAGCAGCAAGTCCAGTATTCTCGGACCAGGATTTGTCACGGTGTGGATCCCTACCGCCGCGGCCCGCGACGAGGCAACCGTCGCACCGGAAGAACAAGAAGAAGAGCCACAACAAGAACAACAGGGCAACCAAGAAGAAAACGTAGAAGAGGCGGTCACCGCACCCAGCCAGCCCAGTCCTCCCACAGCCGAGGAGGAGCCTACGAGCGTGGTGGAGACCGTCGCTGACAGCGCCGCGCCGAATGAAATCGTTTCGTCGTCGACGCCCACGGCTGCTGAGCCGGCAGTGATCAAGCGGGCGCCAGCTCACCGTGCAAAGCGCCACGCCCAGGCCATCGACGACGATGCGCTGATCGATGCGGCCGTCGCGGCTGTCCTCCGCGGAATGGCGCTGGCGTCACCATCGCCATCAGCAGCCGTAGCCGCAGCGGACTCGACTTCACCGGCGCCATCGCCATCGTCATCAGCATCGCGTCCCTCGCTCGTCTCTGTCATCGTGACGAAGCCTCCCGTTGGTGCTGCCAAGCGCACATCCGCCGCTGCGCGTCGACGAGAAGCGGCAGCCGTGACCAGTGCCACCAGCACAGACACATCGAACCGTGCTGCGCAAGAATCGCCGGCCGCCACGCCGAAAGTGAAACAAGACGTTGACTTCGACGCCTTGGTCGCGGCGATTCTCAAGGACGCCGACGCTTCCGCACAGCACGGCAAGACCAGCAGTCCACGCACCACACAGCGCACAACTGGCAAAACGCCCCACTCGAGCCACACGAGCTACTCATGGGAGGCTGCCACCGCTGTCACAACGCCCAAGCGTAGACGTCCGGCGCAGAGCAAGGCCCAAGGCAAGGCGAGCACGAAGAAAGCTCCGCTGAGCAAGGCGCACGCGGCGCGCGTGGCGAAGGCGAATCAAGCACGCGCAGCCGCAAGTCGCCGGCGTCTCAAGGCTGCCGCCGCTGCTGTCGATCAGGCTAAAACGGCACACGATGCGCCACCGGGCTCACGTCGCCGTGGCGGGACCGGTCGCGCCGCAACGCTGAATCCAGCTTTTGCACTGCCTTCTCCTGAGCACTACGTCTTTCGTGCGAGTCAGGCCGAGCTGAAGGCGCTGCATCAGATCATGGAGCCACGCGTGATGCCAAAGGAAAAGGACTTGGCAGCCGTGCCACAGCCACAGGCGGCGCGCTTCAGTCGCGCCGTGAGTGTCTACCCAGGCGTCAACTGTCACGGCAACACAAAGGAAAAGATTCAGATGTTGACGTGGTTCCCTTCAGAGCGGTTTAAGGAGACGTATCGGAAGGTCTCGTCATCGACGCGGACCACGCCGTGCACGGTCGTGCTCATGGCCCAGCGCGTCACCTCGCCCAAGCTGTTCGTCTCGCAAGCCCAGGAGGACGAGCTTGTCGTACGCACGGTCGGTGCCATCGTGTACGCGTGCGCCAAGAACGAGGCGATGCACCCGAAGCGTCGTCATCGCATCGCGCGCGGACGGATTCTGTGTTTCATCTTCCGCAACGACCTCACGCTGCATGCGTGCGAGAAGCAGCAGGAGGTGTTGGAGAAGGTGCTGCACACCATCAAGGGCTTCGAACGGGCCAAGGTGATGGTCACGACGCCACTGCCGAGCACAAAGAAACGTGTGGTCGCTTGATGGAGCCACGGCGGCGACAACGAAGACATACACACACAAAAAGAAAAAACGACATCAGTCTAGACTTGTGCGTATGTTCGACCCGTTGCTGTTCGCGTCTGTTTTTATTATTGTTTTTCTTTCATCTTGTTAGTTGAGAAGTTGTGTTTAGAAAATAAAGGATGCACTAGCGCTTGTTGTTGTTTGTTTGTTTGTCTTTTTTTGTACTGTAGCTCAAAAGCATTGTGTTGTGTTGTGCATTCCGTCCCCACTGTTGTTTTTTATCTTCTCTTTTTACTTCATTCTGTACCAGTATCAACCTCTCCTGTATGTTTCCACCTTTTTCTTTTTTTTCCTTTGCTTCTCTCTCTTTTTATTGCTCCTTGCCATCAGTACGAAGCAGAGCATGTGTCATCGAAAACAAAAAGAAGAAAATAGGAGTGAAATAATGTTGTTGAGCACAACGCGTCCAAGGGTGACCAAGCCAACTCCGAGAACGGGGTGGTCGTCTGACACCGATAGATCTTGCGTGTGTGCTGCTTAGAGGCGCTGCTGCTGTCGTGATTGATTTGCTTGTGGGTGATGGATAAGGAACGCTCAGCCACACAGTACACGACATGCATATGAATGCCTTGCCAAAGTTGTTGTGTTTTTTTTTCTGCGGCAGACGATGCGCACACCACTGCATACTCTACACTGCTTTCCCCTTCTCTCTCCTTCTCTCTCACACATACACACAGATCTCGGGAATAGCTGTTTTTTTTCCTGCACAAAAACTCATCTTGCTCTTTTGGTTCCATCCCCTACCGCCTTGTGAAGCGTTCTCTCTCTCTCTCTCCCTACCTCTCTCATGAGCAAAAACGCTCACCTCGTTCCGCGCACCACCCGTGCGCACTCGTACAGTGTCGGTCCGACTGACGCCGTCGTCGTTCATGCGCCAGATTCGGTGGCACGCCAGAGAGCCGTGTCCGCAGAGATCGTCATTCCCCAGCCCACGCTGCCTCTCAAGGAAACCACCCGCGGACCGCCTCCGTCGCGATCATATCCGGTTGTTTTGGTGAGTCCACCGAAGCTGGACACGGGCAAGTTGGTGACGGTTCACCCCGTTGACCAGGTGCGATCGCCGGGATCGACGTCTGGCACCAGAAGCGCACACGTCCCCTTCGGTTCGTCCGCTTCGGCCGCAAACTTGGACCACGACAACAGCCCCGATGTGGACGTTGACACGCCACAGCGATGGTGGGACCTCGACCAGGTGCATGCCTCCACGCAACACAACCCCCTTTGTCGCGACCACAGCCTCGTTGAAATGGTGCCGATGGAGCGATGCAGCGCACCACCACCGCCGCCGCGACGTGTGAAGGACATCGACAGCACTCGCCAAGAGCCGGCGCTGTTCACCCCGAGTGGTACGGAAGCCGCGGGCACGTCAAGAAGTGGTCTGACCAGTGCGGGGGAGCACACCAACTCACACGCCACTCGCCAAAGTCGTGAGCCCATCACACAGAACTCGTCGCTGACCTCGCAGCGACCCACCTGGCCGTCGCTGTCCAGCGTGAACGGCACACCCGCGAAGCCATCAAAATGGTGGGAGAACGTGATCTGCCTGAGCAAGCGAAAGTACGGGCCTGATCCTTTCGACGTTTCAGCACAGTCACAGCACACAACGTCGAACGCGCGTGCACGGGAAGTGACGGTATCGAAGGATAGTCCGTAGTGAACCACCCACGTGTCTTGCTCTTTTTTGTTTGGTCTCTTTTTTTCTTTTATGTTTTCCCTTCTTGTATGTGTTTTCCCGCGGTGCGATAGATAGGCAGCCACTGCATTGCTTCTGAGCTGTTTCTTTTTTTATCTTTCTTTTGTTCTTGTTTGTTTCCTTCTCTCTCTTCTTTCATCGTCTGTGCGCACGTCGCATGTGCACCCACTCTTATACACACACACACACACTCACACACATTCACACGCATATCAGTCTCCTCTTTTGCATCGAGATGCATATATATATATACCAGTGCAGTGAGATTGCTTTCTTCTCATTCAGTCTGTTTTTGTTTCCCTTGTTTCTTTGTCGTGTGTCTTATCGAAAAATTTCCAGTACTTTCAGCTTCTTTCTCTTTCCGCTATTTTGCGACATCAACAACAAACCTAACAGCAACAGGTGAACTGTCCTCATTTCGTCGTTGTGGTCTTGGTACGCCGCGGAGGGACGCTTCTACGTGGCCTCTCCCTCTCTTCCTGCCTCCCTGCTCGAAAGCGAGAACCACAACCGTGCAAGCACACTCCATTGCATCTTGGATACGACAATTCCGCCCCTCCTCCTCCATTTCCTTGTTCGACATGATCCTCTCGAGAAGTGAGCTAGCTGCATATATAGTTGTGTGTGCGTACTGCTTCCTCATCTTATCCCCTGTTCACCCGATTTCCTGTTTCTGTGTTTTAGTTTCTTTCTTGCTCTTCTTTTTTTGTTGGCGTTGTGTTCTTCTGTGTGAAAGGCAGTCATCGATTCCGCGATACGAGATACCTTTGTAAGCTAACAACGACAACAAAAGCGGGTATTTATTAGAAACTATTCTCCGCCATAGCGACTGCGGCTACTCTCCCCGATCGAGTGTGAGCCAAGGTTTTGTTTGTGCTTTGCAAAACAAACTCGAAACGCAAAAAAAAAGACAAAAAAGAGCGACGAGTAGACGACGACCATGTTCAGGGTAGGGATCACTGCACTCGCACGCAAGGCGACGTCACGCGCCTCAGCTGCTGCTGCCTCCACAGCACGCGCCAGTGCCAAAGGCAACAAACTCACCGCGCGTGATGTGAACGCACTGAAAGCATCTATCGCCCGCCGTCGCGCTGCGATCGAAAAGGCGATCAAGACCGGCAACGCACCCTCTGCGCGGCGTCGTGGTGGTGGGATTGGAAGTGCAAGAAAGGCCGCCACCTCCCGCGTCGTATCACGTTCGACCAAGTCGCGGAGCCGCGCTGTGGGTACCAACCCCAGCACCAGCAGCGGCACCACGAGCAAACGCAAAGCATTGCAGCCTTCACGTGCGTTTCAGAAAACATTCCCCCCAGTCGCGAACACCAAGTCGTGGGTGTCCGTCATGTCCGCCGCGCTGAAGAAGCGCATTGAGGAGGCCGCGCGTCAGCAACGGCAAAGTCAAAAAGCACACGCACCTGCTGTTGCTGCTGCCACGACTGTAGCTGCTGTTGTTGTGCCTGCGGCTGGGCGACTCGCCAAGTACGAAGTCAAGGATCAGCAGGCAGTGGATACGATTATCGCGGAGATGTCGCGTGGCCGAGCTGGCAGCCGTCCGCGTCCGGTCCCGGCAACCACCAAGTCCGCTCGTGCAAAGGCATCGGCAAAGACTGGACATGACGCAGACGGTGTGATCACGCTGCCCCCGAGCGTGGACGCTGTCGTCGTGTCGCCGCCTTTTCCGGCTCCGGTGCCCGTGACGACGACGGCGTTGCCGACAGTGCCTCTTCTGCCCGCTCCCAACACGTTTCTGTCACGGGACTGGGTGGAGATGAGCTGCGAGACGGTGAAGGAGCGGCTGACGCCGTTCCTCACGGATCGCGCCCGTGCCGTGGCTCCGGACGTCCCGCCATCTGCACGTCCCATATCCCTTCACAAGAACAGCCCCGTTCATCTCGTCCACATCGACGGCACACTCGCAGACACCCCGGCCTCGCTGTTGGACACCGAGCAGCTAGAGAAGCGTCTGCGTGCGCAGCTGCACGCCCCGATCTTCGACTACTCTGTTTCGACCGAGCAGATCAACCCCATCAGTCGCTGGGGCTTCACCGCGCCGGCCAGTGCCGAGTCCCACAAGGCCACCACCGCGCCGGAAGGGCAGATCGTGGTGGTGTTGCTCACCACATGCAGCCCAACCGAGGCGGCGGCTGTGGAAGCCGGCTGGTCCGCTGCCTACGTCCAGAGCCGTGAGAAGCCGCTCTTCTCAGTCGCCCAACTCCGTGAGCCGGCGAGCGAGGGGGCGGTCCCGAGTGTTCAGCTGACGTCCGCCCTCGTGGTGCGGGTGGTGGTGCTCAGCGCGTCGGAGTCACGCCAGTACGTGGCTCAGGCCAAGGCGCGCCAGAGTCTCGGCAAGAAGCCCGCGGCAGCGCGCACTCGCACGAGGAGCCAGAAGGCTTCCAAAGCCACGGCAGCGTCGGCTTCGGTGGGAGAACAGGTGCCAGCCACTACGTCCACGTCGACCAGTAGCGATGACATTGCCCAGCTCGTAGACGACGCCCTCAAGTGCGCTCTGGAAAACACAAAGACTGAGATCGCCAGCTTCGTCCGTGTCAGCGTGCGCGAGGCCTTTGCGGAGTGTGAAGCTGTTCGGCAAGACCGGCACGAAATGGCCTGGCGACGCTACCAGCAGCGACAAATCGCGATCGCGAGCCGACGCCGTGCACTGTCGCCGGCGCAGCGCGATGAATTCGCGGCGCGTGCGCAGGCAGACATGGCGGGCACGCCTGCACCGGTTTTCCTGGAAGCCTCTCAGCAACAGATCGACGAGGCGGTCGCCAAGGCAGTCGACATGGCGATCGGCAAGCTGCACAACGACCAGAAGCCCGAGTAATGTTCGACAGTATACTGAAGGAAGGAAGCACAGGCACTTCTTTCTTAAATGCTGTTTTGCGTACGACATCAGCCTGCACCATTTTCGACTGATGTGCTCTGGTCGCGTTATTGTCGTTCCTGGCTTTTTTTCTCTCTCATAGAATTCCCTTGTAAAGCAAAGGTCATAGAAAGGTATCTATCCCCGTTGTTTGTTATTAAAAAAAAAAACACGGAGGTGCCTGAATCATATTTCGTTGTGTTTCCCCTCTCACCTGCTCGCCCCCCCCCCCTCCCCCACTCACTCATGTTTGTTATTGTTGGTGTTGTTGTTTTTCGCGTGCTGAAACAACGTGAGACAAGAGTAAATGGTAGTGGCGAGCGAAAAAGGTGCATAGACGTTTGGCGTTAACAGACGAAACGAACAAAAAATATATAGAAACAGATGCCAGTATTGTTTGTGCTGTGAGCTGGTACGTTGGTCTCACCCTCTTTTTTTTTTCCTTCTTGTGGCGTCTGTATTTGTGTACTGTCTCTCTTCTTCTTTTTCCTCCACCTTTTTGTTTGTTTTCTTCTTTCACCCTGTTGTCTCGGCGTCTCTCTCGCTCTCGCTCCTCCTGTGTTCAGATACCAGGCGCCGTGATCACAACCACATTCGGTAGGAAAATATGCTCTCGGCGTTCAACACAAGATATCCATGAAGAACAAAGCACAACGTCATGGGACTCGTAGAAGAAGAGTCCGAGCCCACTTTGTGCGTGGAAGACGCGGCAGTGACGCCTCCCACAAGGCGAAGTCCTTCTTTTGTGACTTGCCACGCGTAGACTGCTTCCTGTTTCTCAGGCGCTTATCGTTTTGTAAGAAGCAGGCAGAGCACCGCATTTTTTTGTTCTCACTTCGCGCTCTCTGTTTGAGCAACGCGCACTGTCGCCACAACGAAGACGAAGCAGACTCAAGGTCACTTATGTTAATCTGCTCTACTGTCAACGAGCCTTCTTGTTGCGTTCTACCTTTCTCCGCACTCCTTCTCCGTATCACGCTCACTCTTTCTCTCTCCTGCTCTTTACGCTTCGAAGTGTAGCCTCGCTTGTGTTTTGTTCTCTGTTTGTTTGCCTTGTTTCAGCCTGGCATGGCCACTGCTGCTGCTCATGTAAACCACCAGTCTCATGGCCGTGCCAATGCCCACCCACAGTCTTCCCCTGCTTCGCCGCCCGAATGTATCATCATGGTGTGGTTCATCGTCAACCCTGTCAGTGGCGGCGGGCGTGGTGAAGTCATGCTTGGTGATCTTCAGCGCGCGTTTGGCCCGGCGCAGCAGCGAAAGAGCCGACAGGGCGCGACGCCCACGACGTATCATGTGCGACGCTACACAGCCAGCGCCTTTTTACACACATCGGTGGCGACTCAGATGGCTCAAGCGGCACCGTCAGCGCGTTCTGACCGGCACGTGAGTGTGTTTCTCCTCTCCACAGAACGCGCAGGAGAAGGGTTGCGTGTGGCAGAGCACATTGCGCGCGCCGTGGCGACGCAGAAACTGGACGCGTCAGTCGACGACAAGTCTTTTGTGCACGTCCTGGTGCCAATCGGTGGCGACGGCACGTTGAGCGAGGTGGTGAATGGGGTGTGTCGTGGCGTCATTGCTGTGCATCACGGGTACAAGGCACATCGCGACCCGTCATCATCGTTTGTCTCCTCCTCCTCCTCGTCGTCACGAAACTATTACTTTCGGGTGCTTGAAGAGAAGAGTGCGCTGCGCTACCTCGCACCTGCATTCCTGTACATGCCGACCGGCACGGGTGCTGACTTTGCCAAGCTGAAACTCTGCTGCCGCACCGTTGATGATTGCGTCGCCTGCCTGGAGAGTTTCGTGGACACACTGATGGCGACGACAGCGGCATCACCAGAGGACGCCTCGCCACCCAGTCTCCATGCGGCATCACCATCGCCGTCGCGTGCGCTTGCGTGTTACGAGGTCGACGTGGGCCGTCTCACGTTTCCCTGCACCGGCCGCGTGCACTTCTTCATGAACGAGTGCTCGTTCGGTATGTCGTGTGACGTCATTGAGCGTGCGGAGAGTCTGCGCCGCACGCGATGGATGGCGCCGCTTGGCGGGACGGTGCTCTTTGCGACGGCCTCCGTGTTGAGCCTGCTCTGTTGGTCTCCGAAGGAGGTGCGGGTGATGCGGCTGCCACCGATGCCAGCTCTGCCTTCCTGCCAGGACAGCAGCTTTGGTGAAGTCGTAGGGCAGTCGCGTGTGCGTGCATCGACTACTCCCCCCGTGCACATTGCGGATGCCGGCCACGCCCGCCGTGCGCTGAGCCTTGATGACGCGTGCTGCACGGGCCTACGTCTTCAGCCTGACGAGAACAAGATGCACCACGCACAGACACGCGAGAGCAACGGGGGGACAGACACGCTCTCCACTCTCAGCGCTACTGCTGCGGCTTCCCGTGCACACGCTATCCTGGCGCACTGTGTGTCGTTTCAACAAGATCAGGACGCGCTGAACACACTGGATTACTACTCTGCCAAGCCAGCCACGAAACGCGCGGTGGAAGCGGAGAGCTCCGTCTTCCGCGAGCGCGAAAGTGCCTCCACCTCTCGCAATCACTCCTTCACGACAGTGCCAACCACAGGCACGACGGAGGCTCAGATGGCTGAAACGGGACTCCCCATTGTCGGATCCGCAAATCCACTCTTCTTTGCCGAGAGCGGTGCGCCACAGCCGGATCACGTGCCAGCCTCTTTCACAGCCACAACCACAGCCGATACGCGTGTGAAGCAGCCGTATGTGCTTGCGTCAAGAGCACAGACCACAGTTCTGCGTGACGCCAAGGCGGTGCAGCGTGCACTCGACCTTCCTGAACCGTTCTTCACACGTCACGCTGGCGATGGGACACGTGATGGTGCTTCACCTGATCCACTCCGGTGGGTGCAGCTGGCGTCGTCGACCATCTCCTTCGGCATCGGAAGATGGTTCGGTGGTGGGCTTCACATCACCCCGCATGCGGACCCAGCCGATGGTCTCCTCAGTGCCACGAGCTGGCAGGCGCAGCTCATTCCCTTCGTTGGCCGCGCGCTCTCGCTCTACAACGGGCGGCACGTGCGCTGGTCGACGACGGCTGCCTTTGACGGTCAGCGCTTCCTCCTCGACAGCGCAGCCTCATCATCGGCAACGACAACGAGGACGACCAAAAACACGGACAAGAAGCTTGACGAGGGCGTCGCGGGGAACGTCGTGCTGGGACCGCACGGAGACCATGCTGGTGAGAGTGCGGCCGTGGTGTCACCATCACCTGTGCTGTGGGTGGAAGCCGATGGCGAGTTGGTAGAGCCACTTCCCGCCGTGATCGAGATCGCCGGGATGCTGACCTTCTTGCTGCTTCTCCCAACGGAAGCGGATGGGCTGCGCGTCGCGCAAGACGCGGCGGCATCTGTGCAAATGCCAGCGACCGCGAATGGTGCAGACGCGCTTTGCCAGCCAGTGCGCTTTGGACCTGCCGCGCCCGAGACGACACGCGCTGCGGACTGGGCCGTCTGCCACGACGCGATGCTGTCGCACGGGGACGCGCCTGGCGTGACGTGGGACGCCATCACACGCGACTCGCAAGACGCGTCTGGAGACGGTCCATCGCATCCGCCAGCGGCGGTGATCCCCGAGTACGTGCGCCTTTATCTGACTGAATCCACGCGCTGGCCACCGCCCGATGACGACGGCTTCTTCAGCATTATGGCAAACAGCGCACCCAAGTGGCGTCTGTGCTGTGGGACGCTGCATCGGGTCTGGCAGGTCATGCACCACGTGACGGTGCGGGTGCAGTCGCGGTGTGGCCACTGGGGCCGGCAGGTGCACACGTGGTGGTGTCGCGGAGGCCGTCGTGAAAGGCAAGACGATGACGACGGACGCATTGTGACACGCTCACGTGAGTATCCCAAGTTGTCACTGAGACATGATCTGCCAGTGTGATCTTGTGTGTATGTGTGCTGCTTTCTCCTCCTTCCTCCCTTTGTTCTTTTTTTTTGCTTGCAACATTCCCATTCAAATAAAGAAAAGTTTCTATATCCTCCTCATTCTCCAGGCATTGATGTACGTGAATGAGTGTTGTTGTTGTTGTTGTCTTCTTGTGTGTGGACTCCATCGTTTTGCTTCTTCTTACCTCCAGTTTCCACACTGGAAGCATCTCTCATCCGGGTCTCCAACACACCACTCCTCTCTCTCCACCTCACTGGTATCACACTTTCTGTTTTTGTGGCGTCATTTTTTTATTTATTTTGGTTTAGAAAAACAACTGTTATACAACATACACTCTCGCGCGCGCGCGCGTGTCTGCTCTTTCTCCCTCTCCCTACACACACGCACACTCACAGCCATAGATAGATTACAACAACAACTTTGAAGAGAGAATCTCTTCGCTGTTTACATACACACAAGGAGACGTGCATTTTACATTTTTACATTTTTTGTGCATCTTCTCGCTCTATCTCTTTTTGTTCCCACACAGCTCCCTTTTCTGTTTGTTTGCATCATGCTATTCGTAGAGCCAGACGTTGATTGCTTCCGCATTGATCTGAAGCGCATCTCGCTCCCCACAGACCTCCTCGCACTTGAGCCCGAGGCAGCGCAAGGACCCCTCGCCAATGCCACACGCATCAGCCCGTCCGTTCTCTCCGCCGACGCACGCAAGGCCGGAGAGTACGCTGGGTGGCAACCAGGTCGCATTCTCCCCGCAATGGCGCTGCTCGGCGCCCACCAGAAGCCGCGCCTCCTCATTGAAGAAGGCACGGACACGCGCAAAGGCTCGGCGCCTGATGCAGACACCGCCAGCGACACGAAAGCGGCGGAGAAGCCAGCGAAGAAACCACACGCCTACACGCACATCACGCTGGATGACCGGGCGGATGTGCTGCATCGGGCTCTTCTCTCCACACTGTACGCGCGTTTCCCGTACGAGCTCAAGGACACCATCGAGCATGTCTACGTACTCGTCCTGACCCACATGGCGCCCCCGTCCTTCTCCGCTCAGCCACTCACGGTCGAGGAGATTGCCGAGCTCACGACGTATCACCAGTTCCTGCCGGCTGAGCTGCGGTATCGCACGCACCCGTCCCACCTTGGTCCGCTGCTCGATCCGATCGTTGTTGACAGCGCGGCCGCCACACCGCCAGCGACAACGTCAACGGAGCATGACGAGAGCGACAGCAAACGCGCTGGCACCACCTCCATGCCCACAGACAGCGCTCCCACGGCTGCACCGTCCGCGGCGCCGTCCTCACGGGCACCGTTTCAGCTGCCCAAGTTCTACGACACGTTCTTCATCATGGCCCGCGACCTGAGCGCCGAGCAGAAGACACGTTACCGTCAACTGCACGGGGACGCCCAGATCGCACGGCGGGGCCTGGCGTACACGACGAGCGGCGTGTCGGCCCTCCCAACGGAGGCGACCGCGCAGACGCTGATGGGTGCCCAGGAGGCTCAACGTGGTGATGAGGACGCCGCTGAAGAGGTTGGGCAGGGCATGACTGGCTTCTCCGTGGTCGACGGTCACTTCACGCATTACGTGCTTTCAACCGCCGACGAAGACGAGCAGCGGGCCGCACAGGGCAATCGCAAGGTGGATGGCGAGGGTATTACCATGTCACTCGACGATCTCGCTGAGCGACAGTGGGAGCAGCAGCAGCAGAACGCGAAGGCGAAGCAACAACACGCGAAGAACACGACGACGGAGACGGGCACGTCTGGTTCTTCTTCTGGCACTTCCGCAGCGCCACTCAGCGATCGGCAGCGGCGCATGACGGCACGAGAAGCGGCGCGCACGCTTCATTTCGGCGTCTATCGACTCCCGCTAAACCTCTTTGACACAGACGACCAGCGCTTCTACATGCACGAGCGCGAGGAGCTTCGCTTTCACCAGTGCCACGCCACCACGAAGGAGCTGTCTCAATCATCATCATCATCATCATCTCGTGCGAGTGAGTCCGATGGCAGTTGGTGGGACTCACTGAGCAGACAGCGCGAGAAGGATCAGACGGAAGCCATGAAGGCATTCTTCACGTCGGAGATGCCATCGCGGTACCGCAGTGAGCGCGACGACGCCCAGCGCCACTTTTTCAAGCAGTGCCACGACATCCTTTTTAACATGGTCGTCTCACGACTGGCGCCACCACGCGTTGAGGAAGAACAGGAAACCCAAAACAACAACGAGAACAACAGCAACACAAAGCCCGATGCTGCGGGTCGCGACTCTACCACCACCACCACGGCAAAACGTGAAAGCCAACACGAGGTCTCGCAGCTTGTTGAGCAGAAGGCCGAGACGAAAACGGAAGATGTCATCATCATTGCTCCACCAGAACCACGGCGCACAGCGGCCCGCAGGAGGAGTAGCGCGGCCTCACTTGAAGCAGGTGAGCAAGGTGGTGCTCCTCCCGCTGCTGCCAACGAAGAAGCGGCTGCAGAGGTCCAGGACGAAAAGAAGAGCGATGCCGACCCTGCTCAACGCCGACCGTCGTTACGGGGAGAAGACGCCGTTGTGATCGAGGTCAGCGAGCCATCCAAGACCAAACCCAGGTCAACGCGCGTAGGTCCTGAAGAAGATCCCGCTCAGCCTCTTCAGGAGGCGAGAGCAAGAAAGCCACGTGCTGTGGAGGACGAAGAAGCGGTGGGGGAGACGGCGCCAAACGCAGACGCCCCAAAGCCACCGAAGCGGAAAGGTCCGTCAGCAGCCATGCTGGCCCGGCTCAACAAGAAAACCGCCACGCCCAGAACTGCCTCGCCCGCTACGACTGCGACTACTACTGCAGCCGCCAACAACAAGGATGAGGCAAAGGCAGGGCAAGCGGCGAGGACGCAGCCTGGACCGAGGGCTGGAGGCCTTCCTCGTCGTGTGGGCCGGGCTGGCACCACAAACGACGATCCGGCGCAGATGGACCTCAAGGAAGTGACGGAGGCGGCGAAGGAAGCGTGTCGTGAAGAAACAGCCGCCGCTGCTGCTCCTGCTGGAGCTGCCCCTGCTTCCTCTCGTGCTGATGCTGATGCTGCTGTTGAGCCACCGACCAAATCCTCTGCCTCGAAGCCGTGCACGACACCTCCATCCTCGCCACCGTCGTCTTCGATCCCGCCGCGTGTGCCCGGTGTGTCGTGTGTGGGTGTCACCCGGCTGCTCTACTCCCTCGTGCCGTGCGACTGCTACCACATGGTGATGGACGATGTCAACCCACTCTACTACGCCAAGTCGAGCCGCGCCGCGTACGCCCCGCACAGCATCACGCTCGGTCTCATCTCAGATCTCAGCATGACCGTGACAACCACGGCTTCCAGACCGAGTGTGGCCCCTACGCGACCCTCGTCACAACAAGCGCGAGGCGCGGGTTCGGGGCTGGTGAAGGGTGGTGAGGCCTCCCAACTGGCGGTGCGTGCCTCCGCTGGTGGTGGCACAGCCGCACCGCGTCAGGTGTACGCACCGTCACGCATGTCAGGCCTCCTGAACGCCGCAGACGGCAAGGGCGGCCTGGAGCCGGGCAAGCTCTACTTTATCACGGAGGATGGTCTCGTCTCGTCGCGGCCCGTCTCGCGGGCTCCGTCGCCGGAGGGAAGCGGCATCCTGCGCGGTGGGGATGCAGATGGTGATGGTGAAAAGGCACGTCGGTCATCCACTAATCGGCGCAGTGCACGCCGCAGCACCGCGTCTGCTGTGGCAGCCCCGCCCGTCCCAGTTGCCTTTGACAAGATCACATCGTCAACGGACGGCTATCTGCTTGTGCGGGTCGCGCTCACGTGCAACGACATCTCCGGCAACCCGAAGCACGAGCCCGAGACGCTGCGTATGAAGGGTGCACGGCTGCCCGAGTACTTGGCCGGGAGCGGTGGCAATGAACAGGCCAGTTCTTCTGCTGCTGGGGGTGGTGGTGAGAACCCTCTCTCGCCGTCGTCATCGTCATCATCGTCGTGTCCTGTGGTAGATCTTTTCAAGGCGCTTGCCAACTCGACGCTTGCCCAGCACAAGCTCCGCTTCGGCGCCATTCGGCCCGTCGTCTCTGTTGCCGTGCTTGATGGCACGGCCGTGTTGGACGGCTCTCTCTTCGCTGAGAAGCAGCACGAGATGGCGCGCGGCGAACTCTTCGGCGACGGCGTTGGCGGGCACAGCGCGCCGGGTGGCAGCGGTGGTCCACCGAAAAGCCAGCAGAGCCGTGACTTCACCTGCCGCGGCTTAGTCGATCACACCTGGGTCTCTGTGCCTGTGCAGACTCAGCCGCGCTGTCAAGAGGCCGTGCAGTGGATGCCGGTCGTGCTGGGGTCGACGGACTGCATCAGCGATGTGGGCTACCGCACAGCCGTGCACCTGGGCTTCTTCACCTCCGACGAGCGCCGGCGACGGCATGAAGAGGCCGCCAAGGAGGAGGCAGAGGCGCGCGTGCGGCGAGAGCTGTTGGGCGAGGGCGCCGAGGCCAGTGCGCGCCGTAGCGGTCGAGATGCCCATTCCATTGCGTTTCGTACCTCTGGGACCCTTCCCACGCGTGCAGGTGCGCTGTCGTCGCTGACCCCGAGTGCCCCGCTGCCATCACGTCTCGCCCCGCTGGCGGCGTCGTCAACGGCAGTCACTTCGGTAGCCCCCGAGTGCGCGACTATTGCGGCAGCACAACCCGATGGTGGGCTGTTGGGCGATCGCAACGTGAACGCACCGCAGAAGGCGACGGGCGAACGGCGCGGAAAGGGCGGCGTCGCCTTCAGCTTCAGCGCGGCTGTGGAGAAGACGCCTTCGACGGCAACAGCGGCGCCAGAGACGGGTGCAGACGCCGCAACGCGGCCTCCGCTCACCGCAACACACCCGCGCAAGGCCTCTGGCGGTGTCGCGTTTGACTTCGCCGCGAGTGCACCAACGACAACAACGGCCGCTGCGGTGGGTCGGCGGCCGGCAATACCGAAGCCTCGCACGCGCACCCCAAGTTTCAGCACGACGACGTACACAAAACCAGCGGCACTCTTCGGTGCTTCGTCGTCCCAGCAAACAGGCAACCGGTTCGATGATGTCCCCGCCGTGGCTCCGTCTCGGCGCAGCAGCGCCGCCGCCGCGTCGCGCCCCGTGCCGTTCGATGAGATCCCCGTCGGGCCACCCCAGAAGAACGCAGCGCAAGGTGTCACATTCGATGACATACCGGCTGTGGCACCCTCTCGCCGCCAGCCTGGTGCTCCGCGTCAGGTGCCCTTCGATGAGATTCCGATCGTCCCGCGTCAGCGGAACAGTGCACAGGGCGGCCTGTTCGATGACGTGCCCGCTGTGGCACCGTCGCGCCTCAACTCCACGGCCCAGCGCCCTTTTTCTTTCGACGAGGTGCCCGTGCGGGGTGCTGTGCGTCGAAGCCAAACGCCGCCGCCGTCGCGGCCGCCGCCCGGGCCGCTTCACATACCTGGGCAGCCATCGTGGGGGCGCACACCACCACCGCCACAACAGCGTCCGTCCTCAGCACCGCTGCGCCGCAGTCACACGCCGCCACCGCCGTCGTCGCAGCTCTTCCGCGCACTCGACTACGAATCCACTAGCTTCAGCGGGGTCCGGGACAGCCAAGGCCATTACCGCAATCCGTTCAGTGCAGAGGCGGTGCGCTTGTCAACCGTGCGCAGATCTGGGGCACGCCTGACGGAGCAGCCGTTCTCGCCCTCGTTCGGCCACTCGACACCACCAGCCGGTCGCCCAACGGTAAACGTGTTCAATGGCGGCGCACAGTCAGGTGCTGCAGGTCACTACAACAACAACTACAACAACAACAACAGTAGTACGAGCTGGCTTGCCGTTGGAGGGACGACTGGGGTCGAGAGCCACGGCCCTGCCGTGACGTGGGGTGGGCAAACAATCTCCAGTCCACTGCCGCGCAACACGACATTCGGAAGCACCACTCGCCACACGGCAACCTACAACAACAACAACAACAACGTCTTCAACAATGGAGGTAGCGTGTGGTCGAGCACACGAACACCGCAACAGCAACAGCAGCCGGTGTACGATGGACGCTTTTCAAACATGATGCAGCCGCGCGTCAGCACCCCGTTTGGCGCGAGCCGCAACAGCGCGATGCTGCCCTCGACAGCGGGTCACAACATCGCCGGGCCGGACTACTTCGAAGCCCGTCGGAGTGGTGGTGGTGGCGGCGGTGGCTTCTTTGATGGCGATGAGGCGCTGAACTCACCCATCTCCCCGCTCACCCCCAGCGCGAGTCGGATGCGTTTTGGTGGAGAACGCCAGTCTGCCCAACGCATCCCGCAGCCGTCCGCCTCGGCGCGGTACACGAGCACAGCGTGGCAGCACCGCGAGACACTCGGTGTCCCGTCCGCGACGCGTGGTGTGGGGAGTGAATTCAGCAACCCGTCCTTCGCGATCAACGAGTACAACGACGTACCACGCCCCGGCTCCCGCGTTCGGACACGTGGTGTGACAGCGATGGACGATGCCTGGGCAAGGCCGGTGCGCCAACTGACATCCGCGCCCGCCTTTCGCCAGGCACCACGCTCCACGCTTGGGCGAAGCACGGCGATGCCACAGAGTGCGCGCTCGACGCAGTCCAGTTGGTCGAATGGGGCACGACCGTCGTCGTCCGTGTTGGGACGGCCGCCACTCGCCTCGCGACCGCCGCTCTACCCGAGCCGCACACCACCGTCGTCCTTGTCATCCCCGTTTGCCCGCACCACACGCACCACGGCGTCGGGTCGTCTTGCCGCAAGTCGCGGCGCGGCTCTGTCCGTTCGCGAGCGCCTGGCCGCACGCAAGGCTGAGCAGGAGCGCGTGCAGAACCTGCGCGATTACGACGCCGGGTTGCGCGAGAACTACATGGTTGGCAGCGACGCCAAGCGCGTGCGCTTCGAGGTACCGGTGACGATTGCTGAGCCGATGAGCGGTCGACAAACGCGCGCGTTGAGAACGCAAGGCGCAGATCACTCGCGAGTGGCCGCGACCGCCTCGTCTGGGTCATCTGCTATGCAGCAGCAGCAGCCGTGGAACAGCCGCGCTGGTCTTGCCCCCGCCGCCACAGCCGCTGTGGTCACGGCGCCGAATTGGGAAGCCTGCCTCTCACCCGCACAGGTCGCGCTCGAGGCAGAGGCGCAAGCCCGCTCTCTCGGTCAGAAGCAAGTGCAGACCGTGCGCGAGGCCGCCGTCTCCGCGGAGGCAGAGCTGCTCACGGAGCAGAAAGCGCGCACGTACCAGGCCGAGTCGCACAAGCTCAAGTACATGGCCGACATGATCGATGACTCGTGCGATGGCGTCAACGTCTCCTTCACCCTCCGCGATATTGCGAATGCGTTTTTGCTCATGCCCTGCGGCCGCCCCAGCGAACAGGATGTGTGCCAAGCGGCGTGGTCATCGGAGGGCGTCTCGTACTTCCTGTCGCGCAAACCACAGCGACTCGCGGGTGGGTGGGAGAGCTACATGGCGCGACTGAACGTTTACCAGGAGCCGTTCTACCTGCGCGATCAGGCCTTTGTGCTTGTTCTGCGCGTGCCTCATCACCCGCAGCTGCGTGTGTGCGTGGCAATTCACAACGTCAACGATCTCCTCGCGCTGCTGCAGGAGAAGCCCGTCGCATGCATTCTGCCCACCCAAGACGAAATCTGGCTGCAGGAGCGGCGCTACGCGAACAGCGAGTACGACCGCTACTGGTACGATGGCAGCAGCGACGATGAGGATGACGACGGCGGTGGCGGTGGTGGTCAAGGGGGGAGAGTTGGCACAGCGCGTAGCAGCCACACTGGCTGGCGCGCCAAATCGAGCGAAACTGTCATTGTCGAGACGCGCTGGTTCTTTGGGCTGTTGAAGTCGACAAAGCGCATTCGCGTCGTCAAGGACAGCACATCTTGCGGGACGGTGGCTGCGGATGATGGCGCCGCGACAAGCACTTCGGCCCCACCCCCATCCCGCGTCACAACCGAGGAAGAAGACGTGCGCCGTCGTCGTGCGCGGCATCGCGCGATTCGGCGCCAGTTCCAAGCCGATGGCCTGCGCTTCACCTGGCGCCACCGCCTCGCACTGTGGTGGTTGCAGATGCGCAGCGCCTGGCACAGTCCGTCCTCTGCGCTCTGCACGTCGCCGCTCTTGACGGATCCCGCCTGCTTTAAAGCACGCGCTTCGTTCTTGTCTGACCGCATTGCGGCGTACGCGGCCGTGCAGCATCGCATCAACACACTCAAGGCCATCCGCGAGGCCTACATCGCCCGGCGCGCCGAGGAGCTGGTGCGTCAGCGCACACTTCGCATCTGCGATCGCACGCAAGCGGAAGGCGCCAGTGGTGTCGCGCTTGGCACGGCGGCGGCAGGCTTTCCTAGAACAGCTGCGACCGGGGCAATGAATTCGCGGATGGTGCCAGCCTCTGCACCGAATCGAGCCCTCGATCCTTCTTCTGCCGCTGCTGGTGGTGGTGGTGGTGGTGGATGGGGCGGGAGCCGGGAGTTACCCCGCGCTGCCATCACCTCACCAAACGGCCGACGTGCAGTTGGTGGCATCGCGATGACGTTTGATCCGTCTGGTCATCTCACCACAACCACTGCTGGGCCAGAGAGGCCGGAAGGGCCACCACACGCGGACGCGCACCGTGATGGCCCGCGTGCAGCACTGCTCGAGCGCCTGTCCTCAAAACGACCGCTCAGCAGCGCCACCTCATCGCGCGCCCCAACGCCGACCTCGGCTGCCCTCTCGCGGCGTGGCTCCGCTTCTCAGACCGCAGCCAGCGCAGGTACGACGGCAAACCTCACCGCAGCGGAGCGTCGTAAGCGCATCATGGCCGCCGCCCGACAGAGCGCCCACACGGGTCAGAAAGCCACGCTAAGCAACATTGAACCCACCATGGTAGCCGGGCCACACCCATACCCAAACCCACACCAACTCCAGCAGCAACAGCCATGGCATCAGAACGCAGCAACCCAGCTCCCATTTTCCTACTCCCCTCATGCGCCATCGGCGTCACCGTGGCTTGGCGACAGGCCACCGCACGGGTCCACGATTGACCACTACGCGGCCAGCGCCACCATTCAGCGTGGAGCCGTGCCTCAACCGGGTGCACTTGTCGAGCGTGGGGCCGGTCTCGATCTCGTGCTTCGCGTGCAGCGCAGTGACGAGCTGGCCAAGGCACTGGAACGCGTGGCCGCACGTCGCGAAGCGCAGCTCGTTGCACCGCTGACGACTGCACTGCGTGTCGTGCCACGCAGCGAGCAAGTCGTGCGCGGCGCCGGCGGTGGTGTTGTGAAGAGCGACGCAGAGGGCTTGCTCTACGCCGGCGTTATCCCGACCCCACTCGAGATTCACAGGCTGCTTGAAACGTACAACATCACCGTGCGACAGCTTCAGCAGCTGCTGCAGTGGCAGTGGGAGCACCACCAGCACAGTTACGAGCTGGTACCGTTGCCCATCTTCCGCGATGCGATTGTGCCGGCTGTGGATGAGTACTTTCGCTTTCTCGGGCAGCAGCGCGAGCGGTTCACGGGGGCCGCTTCTGGCTTCAGCACCAGCAGCAGCAGCACCGGGCAGAGGCTCAAGAGACACTTTGAAAACCCGTTCATCGAGTCCTCGCCACACTGGCAGAACGCGGCGCCGATGGGCACCTCGCCGCTGGCCCGTGTCCTTCTGCTGTTCGCGGCGCGCTGGTCATGGCTGGTGCCGATCAACTACGAGGCAAGCCGTCGTAGCGAGCGTCTCTTCTTCCTGGAAGACGATGTGCGCCGGGCTCTCACCTGGCAGCTCAGTCCGCTGCGCGTGCTTGTGTACATCGCCGCGTTTGTGTGGATGAGCCAGTGTCCCGGCACCGCGCTGTGCCTTGCGCTCGGTTCGATCAGTGTCTATGGACTCGTCTGTGTGGTGCGCAGCGCGTGCGGTCTTCAGAGTCGTGCCTGGCGCCCACGGTCACAGCGCGTGACCCATCCACTGGACCCCCGCGAGAACGTCATGCCGCTCATCGATGATCGCACAAGTCTGCTGTACCGCCAGTCTGAAGGTGCGGCAGCGGCCCTGCTGGAACGTCAGCATGATTTCCCTGCCCAGGCGATGATCACGCGTGTCCTGCAGGTCCAGGCGTTTCTCTCGTCCATCTGGAGTCGCACTAGGCTGGGGCTTCAGTGTTACTCGCCGCTGCTCTGGCTGTGTCTTGTTGCGCTCTGCCTCACACACCTGGGTCTCTACGTGTGCTACCAGCGCCTCATGGATTGGGTTATGTTTGTGAACGGTGGCTGGTGCGGGGCCGCGTCGCGCGTCGCGAAAGACACGTTGCAGGCGCTTTTGCCGCTCGTGGGCGTGGAGGGGGCGGTCGATGCGAGCGTGCTTGACGCGCTCGAGCAGGTTCGAGAAGCCATTCGCGGTGGCGGTACTCACTCGTCAGACACACACAAACCATCGTCATCATCGTCGTCGTGGTGGTGGCCGTTCTCGGGGCGTTCAGCCGCGAGCAAGCAATCCGCAGGCGCTGCCACAACGGCGACGGACACAGTCGCCGCGTACTCGCAAGAGGGTGTGGATGGCAAGCCGCACACGTACTACCAGAACGGCGAATACTACACCTACGGCGGGCGAAATGAGCCCGTTCGGGGTAATGCTGCCTACGCCGCATACGCACGTCGATCGGCTGCTGCAGCCGGTGCGAGATCTGCCGCCACAACAAAAACGAGCACGACGTCTGCGAATAGCCACGGTACCGGTGCAGCTGCCTTCAGCGCAGGCCGTGAGGCGACGGCACTCAACCCATCACTGGTATCAGCATGGAACACCTTCGCGTCAACCATCGCGCGTCTATCAGGGTCACTGGAGAACAACCCCGCCGGAACTGGCGAGCACGCGTACGCCTCAGCCGATAATATCACAGTGTGGCATCAGAATCATCACGCAGGCGGGCGTCACGCTTCCGGCGGGCACGCGTTTGTTCCGTTTTTGTTCTTTGTGTACTTGGTTATTTGGTGGTTGCCGCGATCGCCTGTGCGGGCCTTGTGGAGGCGGACGTGGGCGATCCTGGTGCACGACGATAGCCTCGCACGCCGACCGCTTCTCTCGTTCTGATGTTGTTGTTGTTTTTATTTGTGTGTAGTGTGTTTGAGATAGAGAGAGGCACAGCAGTCTAGATCTTTGTTCTTGCCATAGTTTTGTTATCTTTCTTTCCTCACCTCGGTTTTCACACTTTAGAGACACCACATGGTGGTGTTGTTGTTATTTTTTGTTTCGCGTAGACAAACAAATAAACAGTGCCGAAAAAGATTGGCGACCACGCTGTTCGCATTGAATGCATCGCATCTGCGGATGTGGTCGTGTGAGCGATGTTCTGGGTTGCTCTTATCTTTTTTTTACTTCTGGTTGCCATGAAAGCGAAAGAGACCTCGCCCATGAAGAACAATAGACATGCGTTATTGGTATCACGTCATCCAGCGTCGCCACCCTTCATCCCCTTTGCTTTTCGTTCACTCGGTTATGTTCTCTTTCTCTCCATATCTCTATCTCTCGTTATCTTTCTCTGTAGTTGATTCAATTCAGATCAGAATGCAGAACTCGACTGCACAAGGCACCTTTCCTGCACCGCCCTCCGGGGCCGGCAACGGCAACGGCACCACGACCCGCCGTGGGCCCTACCCGTACCCGTATCAAGGCTCGTACGCTGACCCCAACACCACGCAGAGCGTCCCCGCGAATCCGTACACGACAGCCAACGCAGCCCAGACGTCATCCGCAGCGGCTGTGGATCCCGTCAAGGCGGAGCGCAAGCGTGTTCACAATGAGCAGCTCGCTCAGCTCATCGCAAAGAAAGAGGCGCGCGACCAGGCAGCGCACAACGTGGCGCAACTGCGGGCTGAGCTGTCACGTGGCAGTGGTGGCAGCGGTGGTGGTGCAGCGCCATCTAATGCGTTTGGCGACGAGGACGTGCAGGCCAAGAGCGCTGAGGCTAAGCGCAACAACAATCGCAAGAAGAATGCGATGACCAGCACGGACTATCTCGACTTCGACAACAAATTTGGCGGCCGCACATTCAATATTCTCTCCGTCGCGCTTGTGGTGTCGGCGCTGGTGTTGTTCTACGTGCTCTGGTTCACGAATCTGGTGTACTAACTGCACGATCAGCGAGCTTGGCGCACGAAAATGGTGGAAAAGTGAAACGCGGATGGGACTCGTCTGCCATTGTCGTTGTTGTTTACTATTACTATTATTCTGAACGTATCGTACTAATCGTATCCCATTGAGCAAGCACAACTTGATCAAGTGAGATCCCATCAATAAAAAGGGGGAAAGCGACTGCGTGGTCGTTCGTTATCTTGGATGGTTGTGGTCGTGCGTCTGCGTGACATAAACCATGTCAGAGTTCATGCCTTCTCAAGCCTGTTGACATTCAAACTCCGAAAAAAGAGAAATTGCTTTTCTTTTTTTCTATTTCTTCGCATCCACAGCTATGCACAACCACTACACGTGTTGACTCAATCCATACCACCACCACCACCCCGTTGCCTCCTTCTGTAGTGTACCCGAAAAAGAAAATCACGGTGAAGGGTGATTGACCGACACACCGATAGAGTCGCTCACGCCCCTCCTCCTTTTTTGTCCCCACTGTTGTTTTGCTTTTCCAAAGCTTTGGTTTGCTCACTTTGCTTTGGGTATCTTCTTCATTTTACTCCTCAATAGAGCCTTTCTTTGACCCATCATCTTTCCCATTGGTGTCCCTCCACGCAAACAGCTGTAAAAAGGAAGCCCACCATGTCGGATGGCTACTCAGATGATTTCGACGAGCTCTCAACGCCCGAAGATTCGCCGCGGCCCGCAGTGTCCGCCAAGAAAAGCGTGCCCATCGCCAGCCACGACAACGATGACGACGATGACGACCACTTCTCCAGCTATCACACATCGGCCCAGACCACGCCAAGCAAGTCGGCGACGAACTCACCACGCCAGGGTCTAGCTGGCGTCACTGGCGCAGCCTATCCGACCGAGTCGTCGGAGTCGAGTGGCGTGCATCTTCCTATGCTGGGGGGCGGTGTAAGTGGCCGACGCGCAACGGCAGAGCGAAACTCCATCCCCAAGCAGGACATCACCGCCGAACGGCTTGCCGCGGGCGGCACCAACGTGAAGCACGCCATGCACGTTTCCAAAGTCACGACCGTGCAACGTCTGGATGAAGATGACGAGGAGGCGGACTACAAGCACGAACTGTCCTCCAAGGATGACGAAGATGAGGAGGAGGAGGGCAAGCCTGCCAAGGTGGCACAACCATCGCGCCAGTGGGCTGAGCTTGGCGACTCCGTGGATGGCGCGTCCAGCGTGGCGGAGGAAATCCGAGCTGGTCGCCAGAGCGGTCCCTCCACCCGCGCGACATCTGGTACGCTGGAGCGGCAGGGCAGCGCGGGAGAGAAGCGTGTGATCCCGCTGAGTCTGCAGGGGCCTGTCCACTCGGTTGAAGTGTCACACGATGATGATGGCTCGGAGGAAAAAGTCACACCGCCGGCCAAGAAGGAGCCACTCTATGTCGCGTACTCGAACAAGTCCAGTGTTGTTGACTCCAGTGTTGTGCAGAGCTCCCACATGGCTTCACAGAATAGAAGCGCGGAGGATCATAGCTCCGTAAAGGTTGCGTCAGACAGGTCGTCGTCCTCGTCATCATCATCATCATCGGCAAAGTCATCGCCAGAGAAACCAGTCGCGGAGTCCTCTCCTGCCCGCAGCAGCAGCAGCAGTAGTAGCAGCAGCTCGACTGCCACGAGTAGCAAGAGCAGCGTGCGCGAAACCCCCTCCTCTGCCAAGCCTGTCGGTATCGCCGCCAAGTACCCAACTGAGGCGCCGCCGCCTGCAGCCTCCTCCGAGCAGCGCAACTCCAACAGCACCAGCGGCGGGGCCCGCCGTGCGCGACGTCAGGTGAACGCCGCGGCAGGGGCGACCTCCAAGTACGATCGCTTCAATGGCCGGTACCCGAATGGCTCTGACAGCGAGAACGGTGATGATGACAGCGGTAGTGACGCCGCTGTGCGACGCCGGACCGCCGCGCCGGCCACGGAAAAGAGCGCGGGTGACAGCCACGACCGCGACGCCCTCATCGCACGCTGTGTCGCACTGCGCAGCGAAATTGAAGAGTGGAACAGCCGCATCGCGCAGCAGGAGCACGAGGAGAAACTGTTGGTGCGTCAGCGTCAGAAGCAGCAGCAGCAAGAGCAGGCGCGTCGCAAAAAGTCGGCTGCTGGTAAAGGCGAAGATCGCGAGACCCGGCTGGCGCGCCTTCGAAAGGAGAATGCCGAGATGAAGAGCGAGGTCGACAGCTACGAAGGCAACGAAATCATGAGCGTTGCCTTCCTCGTTGCGCGCGCGCAGAAGCAGCTGGCAGCAGCCAAGAATCGGCTCAGCGAGGCACAAAAAGTGAAGCGTGCCCTGACGTCGCGCGATAAGCGCGCCGCCCACACGATTGAAGAGGTCCATCGACGCCAGCCAGCCGCTGACGAGCTTGAGCAGCGCCAGGTCAACGAGGGTCTGTACAGCCACGCGAGTCTTGACCGCCAGCGCCGTGAGTTGAAAGCGCGCATTAAGAAGTCCGAAGAGTCGCGCGACGTGATGCAGCGCCAGTGCGAGAAGCTTGAGAAGGATGTGGCCGCACAGAAGTGCGCTGACATCACGCCCAAGGACTTCGAGGCGCTGCAAGAGCGCTACCTGCAGGCGCAGAAGGCAACAGAGAAGGCCAAGACCGCAATTGCGGTCTACACGAACGCCATCAACGCAGCAGGCGGCGGCGGCGGTGCAGCAGCAGCAGCCGCGGCGACCCCACGTCGTCGTGGAAGCCGTGCGGTGAGTGACGTCAGCGGTGCGGACGAATACTCCGTTGACCTCCTCGACGCCTACACGCGGCAGCGGCAGGCCCTCGAAACGGAACGCGCCGAACTGCTCCAGAAAATCGAGCAGCGCGAGGCGATCATCGCGGCCAACACAGGCGGTGAGGTCTACACAAAGCCGCGTCCGCTGCCGTCGCCGTCTGCGCGCGCTGCGAAAGGAAACAAGACCGCGGCAGCCAAAGGACGCGCTATCACGCCCCCGTCGCGACACCCTAGCCAGCGCCCCAGCGTTGTGGATGGCGCACGCACACCGTCCTCTGCGCAGGCGAAGCTGACCGGCGCACGTCGTGGAACGAGCAAGACCAACGCGGCCGCTGGTCGGCTCGGTACTGATCGTCGTGTCAGTGGTGGTGGTGGTGTGGGAAGCCCATCTGCAGGCCGTGGTCGTGGTGCTGCCGCGCGGTCACCAACGAAGCAGGGTTTGGCCCAACGGAGGCGCAGCTCCAACGGCCGCGTCGCTGCGCGCTCGCCTCAGAAGAGTAAGAAGGACCCCGCTGTGTCACCCACACGCGCAGCAGCGGCGGCGGCGGGTCAGCCGCGTCGCCCCTCAAAGCAGACACCCAAGTCCAACTCGAAGCTGCCCGAGTTGGCACCAGAAGATCTCGCCGTCGCTGGCGGAGTCGGTAGCCTCGACGTTGACCACAGCAGCAATCACCACGGTGGTGGTGGCGATGACATTCACGTTGCCGCACCGCCGTCGAACACGTACGCAAGCGAGCACGTCGTATCGCCGTCCAAAACGAAGGACGACAGCATCGATGATGTGCTGCGTGCGATTGATGAAGACAACGCCCGTCTTCTGAATGACCTCGACAAGGCCAAGCCCGCACCCAAGTCGAACAACGCGGGTATTAATGTGCGCCATCACCCGTTCCTCTCGGAGGAGGTGGAGGACGAGGTGGACGACCTCTTTGGTCCAACCAGCACGGCACCTCCTGCGCTGGCCAAGAAGGCCGACGCCGCACTCGATGCCGCCCTGGACGCGCACGACGATGTTGTGGACGATGTGGCGGTCATCCCCGTAACGAACGATGACAATGACGGCAACGGTGACTCCGGACGAGACACGCCGCCGTGGCTGCGATGAGAGGGCTGAGCAACGACGCGGTCATCGGCGAATAGACTTAGAGTTGTACGAACTAATTTTGTTCGGCGCACTTTGTGTGTGTAAGTATGTGTGTGTTGATGTTGTTCCTTGCATTCGTGATTTACTTTTCTTTGTTCCTTGCTTTCCAGTTCTCGTTGTCGCCATTCATTCGTTCATAAAAATTGGGTGTGAGTCGCATTAACTGGCGATGTACAGTACGCTGTTTTTTTTTTCTTGTGGTGTCTTGCACGCAACGTCATCTCTCGTCAGCCCTTTCGTATTTCGTCTTGCGCACCGGAAAAAAAACAAGTTTACCAACAAAAACGCATAAATGTGTGGGGCAAGAAAAGGCACCCAGAACGCGGTCGGCCTCGTATGCAGATGTGGTGGACGTGCAAAGCACTGTGCCATGTTTATTCTCTGCTTGATGATCGTATCCTCTGCGAAGAAATAGCAAAGCGAGGTGAGAAGTGAGCAAGTGTTCTCCGTTTCTCCCTTTCCCGCGCGCCTTGTGTTAGATCGCAGTAAGGTTCGCGACAGAGCCGAGCGCATGCGACTGTGTTGAGTTGATCGCAGTCAATTTTACTCACCAGATATTCTTTTCAAAAGAGTCACCTTTCTTCACCTGTCCTCCTCTTACTTGCCGTTTCATTTTTTTTCTAGGAACGCGAAGAATACGGAGCCTCCTCTCTCTCTCTCTCTGTCTCTGTTCCGTCCTTGTACTACTATCACACGAAAATACGTTAGCCGTCATAGTTTTTTGCTCAGCACAACAGCCAAGTAAGTATAGAGGAATAGCAAATCCACAAAAAGAAAGAAAGAAAGGTATCTCTCTCACAAACACCCTCTCACAGTCCATCTCATGTCAAGCAGCACGGACGCAAAGCAGAAGAGTAGCGAGACCAAATACCCGGCGTGGGTGGACGTCGTTGCCGGCGGCCTCGGTGGTGCATTGGCCAAATCCCTCCTCTGTCCGTTTCAGCGTGTCGTTGTGCTCCAGCAGCTTGGTCAGCATCGCGAGCTCAACACCCTGCAGCTCGCCGGCTACATCTACCAAAAGGACGGCCTGAAGGGTTTCTGGCGTGGCAACCTCACCTCCATGATCATTCGCGTGCCGTACAGTGGCATTCAGTTCCTGCTGTACACAAAGACCAAATTCTTTCTTCAGGACTGGCTCTCACGGCGGAAGGAGGAGCGCGAGGCGCGTGGTGAGGTCTCTAGCGGCCGCTCGGCAGAAATGTTCGAGAAGTTTGCGATGAAGTGTGGTGCCGGCGGCCTTTCCGCGACGATTGCCGGTGCCGCCGTGTACCCTGGTGAAGTCGTGCGTCTGCGTCTCATGTCCGGCGAAAAGAAGTTCGATGGCATCTTCAACACCATTCGCATCGTCTACCGCGAGACGCACTCCGTGCGCAACTTCTACCGTGGACTTGGCGCGTCGCTGGTGCAGCGCGTTCCGGATATTCTCGTCAGCTTTGCCACGTATGAAACGGTCAAGTACGGTATTCTCGACAACCCCAACACGAAGGTGTTTCCGACCAACCGCGAGGCCCGCAACGTGGTCTCCACAATCGTTGGTGGTTCGCTGGCCGCGCTGGCGTCCATCGCTGTGGCGTTTCCACTCGACGTGGCGAAGCGCCGCATCGGCATGTCCGGCCAGGGTAGCGACAAGACCGTGTACAAGGGCGTCGTCGACTGTTTGAGGCAGCTGTACAGGAAAGAAGGCATTCGCAGCTGGTACGCCGGCTCGACGATGGAGGCCGTGCGATGTGTGCCACAGGTCGTGCTCATGTGGTTCTTCATCGAAGGCATTCAAAAGTACCTAATGGACAGCGTTGTGAACACACAACGAGGCGCAGAAGCTGGAGCCAACCCAACAACAAAGAGCCATTGAGGATGATGAGGGTGGCACGGCGTGTGTGCTCGACTCATGTTCACGTTCATCTTCTGTGTTGCTATTGTTGTTTCTAAAGCTGCTCCTTCACTGCCATTTTTCATGTCACTCACTCGCACACGCGCACACACAACTCTCAGCTCCTGCAGCCGCGTTGCCTCTGGCATTTAGGCAATCAACTCCATAGATAAAGACCAGTGTAGAGTGCCTCTTCCGTGCCTATATATTAGCAAATTAAAGAAAAAAAGAATCGGACTCGTTTAATACTCCATTTTCCCCTTTCTTGTGTTTGTGTCGGAGGTCTAATTGACGTTCACTGCTTTGTAACATTGACTCGAAGAAAAAAAAACGAAAATGTAGATAATGTCGAAAACAAAAGAGAAAATAGTACGTGAATCCGCGATCTCAGCTCTAAGGTCGCACTCGTCTCTCAAGCACACACACGCACACTTTCTTTTTGAACGTCCGTGTAGTCGTGAGACCTCTGTTGGTGTTGCTACGTCTTTGTGCATGTTCTCACTCACTCAACTGATTTCTTGATGTGCTCAAACAGTTTCCTCGCGTGCACACACACTCTCCCCCCCCCCCCCTCCCCCTCCTTCGCCTCTTGCACCGCTTTGCTTATTCATCGTGGCCTATAGAAACACATCCCAAGAAAAAACAGGTATTCGCACGCGCATACTCTGCACTCAGCGATAGCACGTTGTTGTTGTTTTTTATCCATTCATTATTTATCGATTCACAACGAAGTGCGATACTTGACTCCAGCTCCCTTGTCAGTTATCCACTCAGTAAACGCACACACAAAGAACGATAAACGACACACAAAAAAAAAACCCCGATGCAGCGCGAGGACGCGAGTGTCTATCTTCTCACCCTGGGCAGCGAGCTGCGCCAACAGGGAAGCACCGCCACAGCCGACATCATGGACGAGGCCGCTTCGCAACTCCAGCAGGCACACTGGTACGAACTCTCGGAGGGCCTCCTCAAGGCGGTCCAGGACCCACTCGTGCTGGGTCGTGCGTACGAGCTGCATGACTCGGTGCTGCGTGCGGTGCGCGTCGACCTGTCCCCCGTGGCGTACGTGAAGCTCGTGTACTACACCTGCTTCTCCCCCGAGAGCACGCTGCAGAAGGCGCTGACGCTCGTCGAAGGCGCCTGTGCGATGCTGATTGGCCAGAACGAGGTGCAGGCCAACCACGCCGCACAGTGCATTCGCGCGCTGCTGCTCCTTGAGGAGGAGACCCCCAGCGACGCCAAGGCTCTCTCGGCGCAGCCGGGCAGCGGACCGTACACGGCACGCAAGATTCTCGGCGAGGTGGAGCAGTACCTCGAAACGCTGCAGCAGCATGAGATCGAGCCAGTCGTGGTCGCCCTCCATAGCAAGGCCCGTGGTCGTGACTTTGAGGTGCGTCAGATGTATACCCGCTACTACGAAAACGTCTTTGACATTGTGAACTACTCGCAGAAGGCTGACATGACAATCATGGAGACTGAGATGAACGCACTGGCCTTCAAGGCCGCCGTCGCCGCGCTCCTTTCGGAGGAGGTCTTCAACTTTGGCAAGCTGCTCAACTTCACGCCGTTTGTGTCGCACCTCTCCGGCCACAGTGCGGATGCGTGGGTGCTGGAGCTGCTCACGCTGTGCAATGAGGGTGATGTCGGCCGCTTCGAGTCCTTCTACGCGTCCCACAGCGCCGATGTTGCGCGCGTGCCGGACCTGATGGAAGCGAGCCACGACCTCCGCAAGAAGGTGCGCCTCATGGCGCTTCTGCACCTCGTCTTCTACACCCCATTCAACGAGCGCACGTTTCAGTTCGCCGCCGTCGCCCAGCGCTGCGAGGTGGCCGATAGCGAAGTGGAGCCGCTGCTGCTGGCCGCGCTTGCGCAAGGCATCGTCCAGGGCAAGATTGACGGTCTGGACAAGAAGGTGCACATTTCGTGGGTGCAGCCGCGTGTGCTGAACCGCGGGGAAGTGCGTGAGCTCGCCCAGCATGTGGGTCGGTGGAAGGAGCAGGTGCTTTCCGTCTCCAAGGCGGTTGGTGAGCAGACCAGCCTCATTGCGAGCTGAGGTAACAAGCCCAGAATGTGGTGGCCAAGCAGGAGTGGGGTGCGAAGATGGCGAAAGGTATGAATGGAATGAAGGAAAGCGGTATCAAAGACAACGAAAAGAAGAACAAGATGAATGTGGTGGCATGAAGGCTGCAGTTCCGTCGCATATTTTATGTGCGAGTAATTATGCATGCCTTCTTTCTTTTTTATCACTCTTGTTCTCCGCGCCCTTGCTCCTTCCTATGCACGTGATGGTGCATCTCTCCTGCTACCCGCTCACACAGACTCTTTGATGTGGTGCTATTATTGTGAAACACAATCACGCAAAAAAAAAAAACGAAGCAAACAAAAGAACTGAAACAAAAAAAAAAGTGGTGTACCGAACCGTTTTTGGGGGGATTCCAGCCCCCACCATGCGCGAGAAAATGCTTTTGTGACGCGCTGTCATTCTGCCTTGGATTGGAATGGTTGCGAGACCTGGCGCCGCTCTTCTGTAGCACATTGACCTCTCCAAGATGCTGACCATGAGTCTTTCTAGTGGGGTAGTCAGTGTGTTGGGTGCCGTAAGAAACGCTGTGCGATGGCCTCCTCAGCATGCCGTGCGTCACGGGTATCATATGTTTCGTTGCTGCCCTCTTGCATGCGTGATGAACAGCGTTTTTTGCCATATCGCCACACCACACGCACATTCACACAAAACCTTCAACTGTCTTTTCATCTCTCACTCCTTATTCACTTATTTTGCTGTCGTTGTGATACTCAGAGGAATCTTACTATTTTGTTTGTTTGTTTGTTTACTCAGCCAGGGGAAGAAAAAAAGACAAGTGAGTTGTTGCCATATAACAAAATAAAGAAAAAAAGCACGCCTTCAATGTACAATACGGCGCATTCTTTGCGCTCCACGGGCCAACCCGCGAAGGGCAAGGCTTCCACAACAACAGCAACAACGTCCACGGCAGTAGCAAGCACATTATCAGCTCACGCGGCAGCCGCGGCCAAAGTCGAGCTGAACAAAGCAGACACGGCAGCTGGGACAAGCACAGCCCCGGTGTCGTCGAGCGCACCAGATGGTCAGAAAACTGGTCAGTCCATCACAACAACGTCGACCACGCGCAGGACAACGCCTCCTCCTGTGCCCAGCCACGCCAGTCCAGATACGTACGCGAAGCTCTTCTCCAGCGTCACGGCCAGTCGGCCCGCCTCAGGCGCGTCCGCCACGCGCAAGGCTGCTCCAGGGTCATCAGCAAGCCCTCTGCTCAGCGCGACGCAAGCCTCGGCTGTGTCCAGCGCACTGGCCGAGTCGGCACCTCTTCCATTTCCGAACGGCACAAATCCAACTGGCACGACGGCGTCCGCGAGTGCCGCGATTGATCCATGCACCTGCACGTCTGACCTCTTCGACGCGTGGATCACGGCGTGGGTGCTGACCATTCCACCGCCGAACGCACGCAACAGCGGGGCCGCTGCCGCAGAGCCGTCTTCTTCTGCTGCTGGTTCCTCGCGCGACACGGCGAGCTCGCCCAAATCGGTGGAGCGTCGCAATCAGAACAAGAAGCTTTTTCTTCAGCGCGAGACGGCCCTCCACGCGGCGTACGATCGCTTGCAAGACGCTGCCGATGCCCTTGAGCGGCACCTGTTTGATCTGCGCCAGCGACGCGACGTGCTGAGCGCGTACTACGACGTCCTGGAGGATGACATTGACGCTGCCGAGGCCATCCTAACCGAGCCAGAGCCAGAAGAGGACGTCACCAGCTCGGTGTTTGCGAATCATCACGGGCCACACCAGGGCTCGCACTTTCACCGTCAGATGCGTGAATCCAAGCGCGAGAAACCACTGGAGCGCTACGCGGCACGGCGCGCGGTCGCGCAGGAGCGGCTGGAGAAGGTCTACTTTGTCATTCGCCGTCTCGAGCAGCTGGAAGGCATCCTGGGCGTCCACGCAAACGGCCCTCACGATGAGGAGGACGACGAAGACGAAGACGACGATGAGAATGACCACGAGGACAACAACTACGAGAACGAGGGACGTGGTGTTGACAGCGAGTCACGCGTGCAACGCAGGCTGCGCACCCGCCAAGAGCGACGTCGGCGACTCCAGAACCTGCTTGAGACGGACGATACCAAAGATCAGACTCGCGGCGGTGGCGCCGCAGCGCATGAGGATGGTGAGGATGATTTTGGTGGTACTGGTAGTGGCGGCGCGCATGCTGATCGTGGTGCAGCCGCCCTCATCGACGCCCGCGAAGTCTTCCAGTCCGTCGGTGGCGGTGGAGGTGGTGCGAGTGCGTTGCACATCGCGTCAGGAGCTGCTGCCGCAGCCGCGTACGATCAGCGCCGCTTGACGCCGGTCGAGCTGAAGCGCCGCCGCATCGAATCCGCCCTGGCACAGCGTGTGAGTGCGTTGCGCACGCAGTTGCAGCTGCCTTGCCAGCCCGAAGACGTCGTGTCGCGTGTGCGCAATGAACTGCTTTTGGGCTTTTCTGCGCGCGTCTTGGCGCTTCGGGCGTCGCACGGCAGCGATGGCTCCGGCAGTGCGCCACTCACGGGCTCGCTGGCAGGCAGTCACACCAGTGCGCCTCCGCAGCCCATGGTGATGAACGAGTGCCAGATTGAGAGCTTCGTCGAGTGGTACATCAAGGAGATCATCGACCCGTTCGCGCTCTCACAGCTGCTTCACATTGTGCCGGCCGAGTACATGGTGACCACGACGACGCGCCTCGTGTACGGCAGCGATGCGAATGTGGCCTTGCGCGCGTCGCGAGCGCTCCCTGACCTCAGCCACGTGATGCTGCGGGCCGTGAGTGAAGGGCGTCTTGACGCCTTCGCCCAGCTGGCCACGTCTCCGTCCGTGTCCTATCTTCAAGGCAAGCAGGACCCCTTGTCACGCATGGCGCTGCTTTACGTCGGTCTCTTTGGTGGTCAGCTCGACGTGCTCGAGCAGCTCGTGGGACACGGCTTCTACCACCCTCAAATGCTTCTGGGGATGTTATTCCTGTACTCGAACTGGGACGAGGAGGCGAGCGAAGAGGCCGCAGCAGCGTCGGCAGCGCGTGTTCGTGCTGCCTACCCCACTGCTAGACAAGCACGCGCTGGCAGCGGGCAAGCACCACCGGGTGGTACGCCACGAGGTCGTGTTGGGAGCGTTGGCTTCCTGAACGACAAAGCGCGGACTGCTGGTGGGGTGGCGGCCTCTTCACCGTCGTCGTCAGCGGCACGTGTGCGCGGTGCCAATCGCACGAGTGAGTTCCGACACCACCTCTTCAGCCTCGTGACGGAGGCCTTCAGTGAGGACGGCATGCAGCGCCGCCGTCAGGAGAGGCACTACCGTCAGCGGCATCCTCCGCAGGCAGCGACGGCAAGTACTGGTGGTGGTGGTGGTGGTGGTGGTGGTGGTGTGACCGCACAGACAGCAGCAGCAGCAGCCAATACCACCACGCTGGAGGTGCTCGCTGACTGGGAGGGCGTGATGGATCCGGCTGATCGGCTGGCCGCGAAGGACCTGCTCAGACGCTTGGGGCAGGCGCTGCTCGTTGAGGACGATGTCAGTGGCGTGCCCGGTGCGGAGGCGACAAATCGCCGTGAAGGGGGTGCGCGTGGTCCTGGACGCAGCGACGACGATGACGACGAGGAGGAAGATGAAGATGATGGTGAGGACGATGCGGAGGATGGCGACGGTGACGCCACGGATGGCATCTGGGGTGCGCACCACCACCACAACAACAACAACGGCGCCAAAGGCCGTTCTGGTTACCCTACGCGCCGCAGTCGGGCTGTCTCGAGCACTCGTCCTGGGGCGCCTTCGCTCACGCAGGGGGCGTCGTCGCCTGGTGTGCCCTTGAACACGTTATCGTGGATGTTCGATGCAGACACGCCCATGATTGGTGCACAGTCGCTACAGCAGGTCCGCCTGCTGCTCCGCATGGTGCGCCGCGCCTGGTTGGAGATGGATCAGCTCGCGCAGCAACGACTGGATGCCCTTCTGTCGGGCCTCACGTCACAGTCACGGGAGCCACCGGCTGCGAGTTCAGAGGCAGCAGTGCCAGGACCAGCACCGGCACCACCGGTAGAAGCAGCAGGTGCGGGTGGTCGCAACGCACACGTGCTCAACCGCTCCGCCCCACCGCCGCTGTTCAGCAATCTGAAGCTCTACTACGGTCCTCATTTTGCGACCGCGGTGGCACAGCATCAACCCAGCGGCATGTTCTCAGCCAACAACACCACCTCAGCCACCGCAACAGCGGCTGCAGGGACAGCGCCAACGGCCTCCTCATCGGCTGTCATGGAGATCCTCGCGCCTCCACCACAAGCGACCACGACAGCCGCAGCACGGCGCGTGCAGGATGAGCTGGAGCGTGCGACGTCGGACCCCAACACGCTCGTTTGGCTGCTCGACAGCCGCGCCGTTGATGCGGTGGAGGTGGCCCCGTTGGCGTGTCGCCTCACGCCGGCCTTCTCGACGCCGATGCTGCAGCGCGTGGATGCGTGGTCCTACCGGCCACTGCGCGAGACGCTCTACTCGCCGCTCTGGGTCTGTGCGGATGTCCCGATGGAGTGTACGCCGCCGCTTCTGCACCTCTACATGGCCGATGATGCGGTGGAGGAGCTGGAGGAGATCTGGGCCCGGCGTTTTGCCGGTCTCTTCAGCGGTGGCAAGAGAGCAGAGGGCCAGGACGACTCGACGGCGGGTGGTGGGGCCATGAACTCGTCATCCATGCTCGCAGCGCAAGCAGACAAGCAGCAGTTCTTGGTGCAGATGCGTGCGTTTCAGCGGCAGCGCCGGCTGCGTGCACAGACTCGCCGCCAATTCCAACAACTTCAGCACACACCACAGCAGCAGCAGCAGCAGCGGGTGGTGATGATGTCGGCGGATGCGGCGTCAGCGCGTCCGAGTACGGTCACCACGGCCTCGCTTGGCACTGCGCCGCGCCTCCTCAGTGAACCGGTCGAGCCCTCCGTCTCGTGCTTCTACTTTGAAACGCACGTCTCTCTCGACTACCTGCTCCTCGCGCACCGTCACAACGAGGTGCTTCTCGATGAAAGCATCGCCTTGGAGGCAAGCTGTCTGGGGAATGCCTCAGGCGCGACAAGCCCACGGGCGCACGGCCAATCCGCCACGCGCAGCTACGCTTCGGCTTCTCAGACCTCCACCGTGGCCTCCGCGTCCCATCAGGAGCCCCAGGCGAATTCACCACGTGCCGCCAAGCTCGCGGTGCCGAACCAACTCGTGATGGGCTGGTGCTCATCCGAGTTCCGCAAGCTCGCCAACGGGCGTGAAACGCGCGGGGCTGCGGCATTGGGGGCGTTGGGTCGTGCGGAGGGCCACAGTCGCCACGGCCATGAGGACCACGACGACGCTGACGGCGAGAACAACAACGATGTTGATGCGGACGCTCACAGCGACGCGGTGGCTGGTGAGGCCGACCTGGCCTCGTCGTTTATTGCTTTCAAGACTGAGGCGGCAGGCGGGCGTGGACAGTCTCGGTACCGGACGTCCCCTCAAGACGGTCATCTGGATGGCGGCGGCAACGATCGCCGCCGTGGTAACGAGACGGGTGTGAACGGCGGTATATCGATCGACATTGTGTCTGTTCGCGATTTAACCAGCCCCGGGCGACACGATGGCGAGGAGACGGCGCGCACATCCCCCGACGTCGCCGCGGCGTCTCACGGCGCTCCTATTGAAGTTCAGTTTCGTCTCTTGCACCACCAACACGGCCGCATCACGCCACTCTACCGTCCTCAAACACCAGAGGAGAAGGAGGAAGCGAAGGAGAAGGAGGAGCTGCTTCTCAGGACCGTCTTTTGCCCGCGTACCCCTGCCCCAAACGCGGCAGGTGGGGCTGCGAACGCACCGACGAAGCGGCGTCACACGGCTGCCACATTGAACTTCCCCGCCGTCACGCCGGCCCGTGGCGCGCGCAAGGCATCGGCGCAGATGGACGCCAGCTTCACGACGGACCCACTGTCAACAACAAACGGTGTGTCTTCACGTGCAGCGGCGGCGGCTGGCACGCGCAACGTGTTTGGCTCGCCGATCCGCCTCGCATCGTCCTCGCGCCCCCGACCTTCGTTCTTTGCGAATGAGCCGAGCGGGGACCGTCACAGTGCACCCGCGATGGTGCATGGCCTGCCACCGATCACAACGAGTGCGGAGTCGCAGATCCTCTTTGGTGAGCATGCGCTCGTGATCGGCTTCCTTGTTGATGTGCTTGACGGGCGCGTGAAGCTGACCATCAACGGTGAGCTGCTGGAGGCAGAACTGTCCGGCATCAACCACGTCATGGCTGCAGATGCGATGCACACCGACGGCGTCATGGAAGCCAACGACGTGAATCCTATTGCTGCAGTCGCAGCCGCCAGCACAGCGTCCGAGTCCGTCGGTGTGGCAAAAGTGTGTGCGCTCTTCCCCGCGGCGACGCTGCAAGCCAGTGGGAGCGTCATTGACTGTCTCGACGTGGCCGTGACGCACGGTGGATCGCCACGCGCGGTGTTTCAGTTCGCGTTCGACACGCCGCGGCTTCTGGCGCTCGAGGCGACGCTGAACGCGCTTGGGCGTGCGCACACAACAGGGGCGGCGGTACGGCTGCCGCCGTGTGATGCCTTCGCGGCACGCCCCTCCGCGACGATGATGTCTGTCCTGGCCCGCGACGCCATCGAGGCACCGTGTGATCCTGTGCTGCTTGACGCCACGTACAAGTTCAACCGTATGCTGCGTGTGCTGACGACCGTCCGGGCCTCGCAGATCTCGTCCTTCACATCCACCGCGTCCACGACGATGGCGAACAGCCACACGAGTAGTAGTGCGACAGCTTCCGCAGCGGAGGCGGCTCTCATCAGCGAGGAGCGCGCACAAGATCGTGTCTTGGCTGCGGATGTACTTCTCCAGCGCACGCTCCTTCAGGCCCAGCAGCTGCTCAACCAGGCCTCAACTGGCGGGCTGCTCAACTCGGTTATGATCGCCCCACTGCGCGTGCCACGTCGCAGTGCCGATGCCGTCCGCGAGGGTCTCCTCGTGCTGACCGGCGCTGCGGGTGCGCAGGAAGGTGGTAGTGGTAGTGGTAGTGGTGGTGGTGGTGCTGAAGGCCACCCACAGGAGGCAAGCCCGAGGCCTGATGATGGCGGCTTTCGTGGTGGTGGGACTGCGAGCGCGGGTTCGCTGCGAGGACCAACCTACACCATCCTCAACTCCAGCGATCGCCTGTCTCCGCTCTGCTACGCCATTGCTGCACGACGCCCCGAGATGGCGTACACCATCGCCACGCACGTCCTCACCGACTTCCACAACGGCAGCGAGGGCGCTGCACGCCACCGTCGTCTCGCCCTGCAAGCGAGCTGCGCGCTGGGCTACGCGGATGTGCTTCAGGTGCTTCTGGAGCGCATGCCCGTGTACGAGGTGCTCGAGGCGTTTGGGCTGCGCGTGCAGAAGGACATCAAGCAGCAGCTCCGCCGTGAGCACCGTCTGCGCGGGCAGCGTGCTACCCGTCGTTACCTCTTCGCTGTGGCGGAGGGACGTGAGGGTGGAGCGGGGCACTTCAGCGCCGCTGAGGACCCAGCCTTAGCCGCGTCCAAGACAGACAGCACGGACGCGTCGTGGATGCACGTGCCGTTGCCACCGTCACGGTGTTACGCGGGTGCACACGGTCATGGAAGCCTCTCCCACCACACAGACGCCTCGACAGGAGCAACAACAACAACGACAGCGGCGAATGCCAATGCAGCGATGCAAGGAGGACGCACCACGCCACTGCAGGCCAGTCACCTCTATAGCACGCATCGCCGCGAGTACACACCGTTGCATCTCGCGCTTCTGGGTGGGCCGCATACGGACTCTGTCACGGCGCTGTTGAACTTCCTCTACGTGCATCTCAACTTCCGCAGGCGCGTTGGCGGGGCAACCACAAAGTCCACGAGAGGCGACGACAGCAAGGGCGTGCGCCGTGACAATAACGATGGCTCCGTCATCAACAATGACGATGAGGATGAGGATGAGAATGAGGAGGAGGGGGTGAGCACGGACGCGGCACAGGCCGGCAAGGGAGACGGCGCGGTCAATGCGTCGACGAAGAAGCCGTTCTCCGTCCGTTCCACACACGCACTGTTTCGTGAGGCGATTAACGTCTCCACGCCATCGGGTGAGTCCGCGCTGCTCATGGCCATTCGCTACGGGCTTGAAGGAACAGCGGAGCGCCTGCTGAGGCTGGGTGCGGACGCCGGATGCATGGACCGCACCACGACCGCGTACGGGCTGGAGATTGCCTGCTCCAACCGCTCCAACCGCATCGCCGCGTTGCTGCTCGACCTCGACGTCTATCAGCAGTCTCTGCACATGATCAACCACGCTGGTGTCGCGACGCCTCTGTGTTGGTGCGCGCTCAGCAACGCACCTGACCTCATCGTGAAGCTGCTTGCGCGTGGCGCGAGCACCTCTCTCGGGATCGAAGGCAACACGCCGCTGCAGCTGGCCGTCATGTTCGGCAACGAGGCTGCCGCGCAGGCACTCCTCACAGCGTGCACGTCGTTAACGGAAGCGGCACAGGCAACAGCCCTGGCGAAGCGTGGCGGCGTCGCGTCTCCCAATCTCTCAACAGGTCGGGCTGTAACGGCTGGGGTAGACACCACGACAAGTTTGTTGTGTCTCACGACCAACGACACGATCCAGCCTGTGGCGACGTCGCTGCGGCTGCACGACGCACAGAGTGCCAAGGCACAGGCGATGGACGCGACGCTGGTGGCGAGTCAGGCGCTGAGTCGGCCGCTTCTCGATGTCGATGCCGCAGACGCACGGACGCAGTTCACGGCGCTGCATGTTGCCTGCGAGACGGGCCTCCTCTCTGTTGTGCAAGGTCTCCTCCGTCGTCGTGCGTCGCTGATGGTGCTGACCAAGGTGAGCTGCCAGACACCGCTTCACCTGGCTCTGGTGTTTGGGCACGAGGAGGTGGCGATGGCGCTGCTGACCTACGGCAAGGACCAGCTCCGGCGTGGCAAGGTGCTGCTCGACATTGCTGTAGCCGACAAGAACGGCGACACGCCCCTGCATCTGGCGTGCAAGGCGGGTTGTGTGTCGGCAGTGGACTACATCCTCACGCAGTACAGCGCGGCCGAGGTCGATAAGGCCCTCTCGCACCACCAGGCACAGAAGCAGAAGCAGGGCATCGCCGAGGCTGACCAGGCAGTAGGACGGCGGACGGTCTCGCCCGCGTCGGCGCCGCACACGACGTCGCCAGGCTCTTCTCCTCATCCCGCCCACCTGGGTCACGACGAGTTGAGCGCACTGGCTGCCACAACAGCTGGAATGCCCAAGGCAACCTGCGCGAACGTGTTGGCCGAAAACAACAGCGGTAAGACGCCACTCTTGCTGGCCATTCAATCAGGTGTGCCGAGCGTGGCCGAGCTGGTCATCACGGCCATCACAGAGCTCCCAAGCTCCGGCGATGCCCAAGAGTCACTCGGCGGGCCGCTGGTGGACGGCACGTGCCTGGCCCTGCACTACGCGCTCAGCGCGCAGATGCGTGATGTCATGCTGTTGCTGCTCAGCGATGCGCGCTTCCCTGCGAGTCCGTCCTTCAAGAACGTTTTCCTTACCGCGTACCGCTCCGCTGTTGGTCAAGGCGAGGTGCTGGCTGGAGACGACGAGGCGGAGAAGGATGGTAACCCGGCGCTTCAAGGCGGTGATGCGCATGGTGGTGTTCCGCTGAAGAAAGGACGCCAGACAACGGGTCCAGCAGCCGTGGATGTGGATGCGCAGCTGCGAGAGCAAACTGCCAAGGGCTACTTGTTTCACCGCGCCACGGATCGCCGCACAGCGGATAAGCTCGAAGCGCTGGCCCGCATGGCACCCGCGGCGGAGCTGACCGTCACGGCACCCGACTCGTTTGAACGCTCCCCATCCCGCGTCTCAGGTTATTCCTCCTCCTCCCCACCGTCTTCGCCTGTCCCTATGGCAACCACGGCGGTGGCGACGCGCAACGGTCGAAAGGTCACGCGTGCTCCGGGAACGGCCGCAGCGGCGGCACGTAAAGGACCCGCAGCGGCCTCCGCGCGTCGCAAAGACCTCGCCTCGCTGCACCAACGCCGTCGCAGCAGTTACATCCGCGGTCTCCTCGCCCGCTCAGTCGCGAGTGCCATCCCACCGATGCAGTCAATCCACATGCTACTTCGCGGTTTCGCACTGCCGGAGCTGTACGTGATGCTCAGCGAGATCGCCGAGGAGAGCGCGACGATCGGTATTCAAACGCCGTCGGCGATGCTATACGGCGAGATGATTTCTGGTTTCTTGCTCGAGCACCATCGCGTTGTCATCGCGCCGAACCGCGTCGTGACCTTCTCACGTGACGCTCTCACCACGCTCAACGACGCCATCGCGGATGTCTTCGCGGCCAGCAGCCCATCCACATTCCAGACGCCGCGCCATACAGCTGAGGCGGGCTCACCACGGTACGTGACAGACTCCAGCACGCTGCCGAGTTGGTTGGTGCACAAGGACGTTGTGAAGGCTGCGCTCAGCCGCGCGCCGGCGTTCTGCACGGAGGTGTTTCGCCTCATGCGCTTGTACGGCGTCGCAGACGCTGGGTCGCGCATTCTGGATGAGTTAGACGCGCTCGTGGCTGGTCAGCGTGTGGACATGGAGCGGGCCTCGACGACAGGTGCGGCGGGTGTGCTGAATAAGAAGGCGTTCACGCAGGATACTGACCTCGACAACAAGGCGTCCGAAGCTGTCGATACCCAGACCACCACAGCAACCACAACAACGACCGCTAAGCGTGGTGCAGAAGCGGAACAGAGTTGGCTCCAGAAGCACAAGAACGCGCAATTTACGGAGGAGCACTTCACGTCACCGATGGGCTACACGGCGCTGCAGCTAGCGGCCTCGCTCGGACTGGCACATGTGGTTGACTACCTCCTGCGCGAGTTTCCGCATCTCAGTCCCCTGCACGTCCCTCGCGTTGCGCTGCTCTCAGCAGACTCAGCTGCCACGACGACCGAGAAGACCTCCGCAGGCGCGACACAGCAACAGCAACAGCAACAGCAACAGCAGCGGCCTCTGCCGAACGTTAAGGCGACCACCATGAAGGATGTTCTGATTGACGAAGTCACAGACACCTCCTCCGCGAACGCCGAGCTGAGTGTGAAGCTGCACGACACCGCTGGCTTCAGCGAGCGCAAGTGGCTCTACAGTCCTTTTCGCCTGGCCGTGCAATCGGGTGTTCCAGGGGTGGTGACGGCAGTGATGACGGCGATGCAAGACCGCTACACACGCCGTGCAGAGGCCAGCGCTGCCGCCGCTGCCGCTGCTGCTGTTGTTGATCATGATGCCGCACGGACAGAAAAATCCGCAAAGCATCCCAACAGCACAAAGAAGCAAAGCACAACGCCACCGAAAGCGGCCCCCAAAGACAATGATGACGTGATGCGCATGAACAGGATTGTCGATGTGCTCACACCCACACCGTCCTCACCATCAACGAAACCAGCTGGCGCCGCGTCTCCCACGCGCCACCACAGCACTGCCGAACTCGTTCAAGACGCACTGGCGCAGCTGGTGAATTACAAGGAGCCCGTTTGGGTGGATGCGATGCAGCGGACAGCCCTACAAGAGCTGATCGCGTCCCGGCTGGCGCCGTCCTTGGCGTCCGCGCCGCCGTCGTTGCTCCGGCGCGTGCGAGTGGCAGCGATGGAGGCCGTGGAAGCGGAGGCGATGGCTTCTGGAGGCTCCGCGCCGTCACCGAGCTCGGCCGAGGACGTCGCGTCGATAGCGGACACGGCTTCCGCGCGTGCAACTGCCACGATGAACAAGCTGGTCGCGGCAGCTTCTGTGGCGGCTGTGGCGGCTCTCACAACGTCCTCGCGTCTCTCCCTGACCACCTCAGCGCTGCTGATGGAGGTGCGTCTGTTGATGCAGTACGGTGCGCGTGTGTGCGGGCTGTTCGATCGATCGGGTCGTGATGCCTGGCTGCTTGCGGCCTCGCTCGACGGCGCCGTTGGGAGTCGCGTGTGTCAGCTGATGCTCACAGAGGATGTGTGCGATATGCAGTGTCTGATGACGAGGGCAGCCACCGGCCCAACGCGTGCAGCGGAGAGCCGAACGGGTTTCAGTGCGTCTGCGTCCTCCACGCCGTGCCCACGTGGCTGCTCCCTCGCGCTGCTTGCCACGCTGCTCTCGCGTCACCTTGGCTCACGGTCTCGTCTGATGCCGAGCGCGTGTCCCGCGAAGGAGCTGCTGCACACCAAGAGCACACTCCTGACCGCGTGGCGCGCGAACGGGTATGGCGTGGTGCGTCTCCGTGAATTCACCGGCACACGTAGTGGTGCGAGTGTGACCGGTGGCCGAAGTACGACGACGGGAGAGGACACGACCTTCGCCTCCGTGTCAGAAAATCACGTCCTGGGGCTGACAGAAAACGGCCTGCGGTACGACGACGATGAGGCCGCCGAGGCCGAGGAGATGGAGCGTTTTGGTGAGGATGCGGCCGGCGCTGCTGTCTTTGGTGAGCTCGCCATGAGTCTCAAGGAAGGCGACTCCACTCACAACGCATGGCGAGGTGGCGGTCCCGGCGATCACAGCGAGAGCGCGGTCACCGCGGAGGCTGGGTTCCACTTTGCTGCCCTCGGCACGCCGACCATCAACGCAGCACCGTCCGCTGGAGCCGGTGTGGTGAGCAGCAGCGACGCCATTGCGTCCTCCTCATCAACGCAGGCACGTGTTGTACAGCTGACAGCAGCTGAGCGCGCCCGTCTGTGCTTCCTTGTGCATCGGTACCTGACCTTCTTGCTCTTTTCCTTTGCCGAGCACAACCCTGACTTCCTCGCGCACACATTGCTGTCGCAGCAGCCACAGTTGTTGACGCGCACGCTGCGCCACCCGGCCTCGCACGACACCCTGTTGACGTTGATTCTGAAGAATGCCGTACGTCGACTTGCGCCATCGCAGTCCGCACGCGAAATGCTGTTACGCCTGGAGCTCGCGCAGCAGCAACAGCAGCAGCAGAGCTTCCTGATTTCCGCAGAGGTGCCGCCAGCGACAACGACGACGACCAGCAACAAAAAGACAAAGCGTAACGAGTCTCCCGCTCTCACACCGTTGCAGCCCAATCTCCTGTCCGACGAGCCCAGCACCGGCGCCGCAGAGACGGCCGATGCCACGCAGACGCTTCTGCTGCTCCGCGAGATGAACGCCCCGCCCGCCACCGCCCCGCGCGATGTCGCGACTGTGCCCGAAGTGAAGCACTTGGTGGACCTCGCGATGGCGCTACTGCATCAGTTCCCTGCTCTGCAGATGGGTGTGCACGAGTCCTGTGCGCTTGATCTCAGCGCGAGTGCCGAGTTCGACCTGGCACGTAGTGACCTCATGTCGTACGGCACGCGCAGCCGCGGGGGCGGTGGCGCCACAGTGAGGTTGAGCCAACGGGGTGAGCGTGCGGCCGGTGCGGATGCCACGACGGAGAGCATCTGGCAGTCGTCGGATGTGCTCACGTCGAACGTCCTGGGCTTCCGTGGCGCACTGCACGGCGACGACGAGGACAACAGCGGCGACGGACGCAGTGGCGTGGGTGAAACTGCCCTGTCCCTCGCCGCGCAGATTGGCTACGTGCCGCTCATCACGACGATTGTGTGCCTTCCCCAGTGGCAGCAGCAGCAGCAGCAGCAGCAACAGCAGGTCCAGCTGGACGAGAACACCGAAGACGACCCGGCACAGACACTCACCGGTACCACGCCGCCATCCTCACCACACTGGCCTGAAGGTCCGATAAAGCCCCACTCTGCCTCCGAGGAAGACAGTAGCGATGATGATGATGACGATGACGACGAGCATGGGAGCGAGGTGGATGACGCACGTGACGCTGTCCCTGGCGCTGAGCACGCCAAGAGCCGCCCGCCTGCACCGCGGCGCATTCACTCCGCGACAACAGCTGCCTGGTCACCCTCCAGCTCGTCGGCCACGACGGCCACCACCGTCGCCTCCGCCGTGGCCGGTGTGGGCGTCTCCGATTCCGCTCAGAGCATGACGTTGCCTTTCCCGCACACGCACGGCCTGAACGCGAGTCGCGCCGCGGCGCTTCCCGTCTCTGTCGCGTGGGCAGACGTGGCACAGTACGCAGCGACCAGCTACGACGATGGCAGCAGCAACACTGCCCGCACGCTTGGTGAAGGACAACACACAGCGGCAAGCTCACCCATGATGGTGGTGGACGAAAAATCCTTCAAGGCGCTCTTGTCGCGCAATCTCGAAGACCCACTTGTGCGTTCACGCCTCGCGACTGGTGTTTACTACGACCTCGACGCACTCCCAACCATCAGCTCCATTCTCTCTGCACTCGCACTGCAGGTGGACGGCAAGGCCCGGCGCGTGGATTTTATCCGCAGCGCGTTTCCCAACCTGCACCCTCTCGCGGCTCTGCGTGTCGCTGTCGAGTACGCCACAGCAGCGCGCCACTTTCTGGTGCCCGTGGAATGCAAGAACGCCTTCTGGGTCGCTGTGCTGTACGCCCAGTTTACGGACCAGCTCAATCCACTGGACGTGACGGCCAAGACGTGGAACTTGCTGCTCCGTCACCTGCTTCCGACCGCCCCAGCGGTGCCCATTTTCCTGCTGCAGAAGCGCTGTCCCGAGTTGGAGAAGAGTCGTCTCCGTCAACGCGAGCGACGCCGTCAGTGGCGCCGCAACCTGGAGGCCATCACGCAAACCGCACGTGCCGCCGCACGCTCAGCGACAGCCGTCTCGCCCCACAAGAAGAAAAACAACAAAACAGCGCATACCTCGCCCGGTGCTGAGAAACGCTTGAACCAGGTTGCGAACAACTCTGCCACGGCGAACGTGAACATGAGCACAAAAACGACGACGACGACGACGGCGGCGGCAACGCGCATTACTGTCCCGCCTCTCTCGCTGACACGCGGTGGCGTCCCAAGTGCGTACGTCAGTGGCCCCGGTTCACGCACCCCTATGCCAGCGCCAAGCAGCGCTCGCAGTGCGCGTGCGAGTGGCAAAAAGCCCGAGTCCACGCGCGTGCTGAGCAACTGGTTCTCGCTGCGACGCCGCGCAGACATCTTCCTGCACCTCACCAACATGACCATCGCCGAGTCCTGGATCACCATGAAGAACCCCAACGTCACCACCGCCGCCGCAGCCGCCGCAGCCGCGACAGGGGACAGTGCAAGCGGCACTGGTGCACGGCCAAGCCTGCGCAACACACTGCTGCTCGACGTGCTTGAACTCGCGGTGCGCTACGACGAGGTCCCTGTGTTCCGTGCCTTGACGCAGCTGCAGATGCCGAGTGCAGCGCCACCGGACAACCTCGGGGCCATTCTCGCCTCCATGGCCACAGCAGCAGAGAAAAAGGCCGGCGGTGCCGCTCCCAATGCCGGCGCGATCGCCAGCGGCAGTGGTGGTGGTGGTGGTCCCAAGAATAACGCACGCACAAGTGGTGGCAGCAAGGATGATGGACACGGTGGCACCGGCAACAACACACGCTTCACGCTCCACAAGAAGGTGCTCCAGTACCTCGACAACTACTCCACCGCGGTCTGGGTTAGCTGCCCCACACTCGCGTACGCCGCCTTGTCCTCCGCGATGCACGCGAATGCCGTCCTGCAGCGCATGAACGACGCCTTGTGGTTTGAACTCCTAGAAGAGCGCCACGTCGATCTCATCGCCGTCGCGGCCGGCAGTCGCCACGTGCTGGAGAGCCTGTACTGGTCCCCTCCACAAGGCGCGCGGCCGTATCTGAGTTCGTGGCGGTACGACCGCATCGATGCGCGCACGGGGCTGCCGGAAGGCATGACGTTCCCAGTGGCCGCGGCATCCGGCGAGTCGTCCGCATCCGCCGCACGCGCCCAGGACAACCTGAACCAGACAATGGCCTCTCTCGTGGCCACCGCACCGTTTGCCAACGCGGCCGCGTCGCCGATGATGCACACGGGTGCAGCTGGCAGCACGGCAGCGGCCCCCCCGGCTTCCGCGCGGTCTGAGGCGACGTCCATGGCAGGCGCACCCGCAGCGGCCGATGCGACGCCACCAGTCTCGCCAGCCACACGTGCGCGGCTTGAGGAGGAGGCCCAGCGTGAGCGCGAGCGCCAGGCGCGGGCTGAGGACGAACTCAACTTTGCGCGCAGCTGCATGCGCGTCGGGACGTCCATCTTTGCCGCCACGGCAGCACGACAGGAAACCGCCAAGGTCACGTGGGGACTCGGGGCAGCCGCGCGGGTGGTGGACGTGTCGGCGGCACGGCACTCACGCACGGTGCGCTTCGTCACGCCAGAGGACAACGGTGATGTTGACGCAGAGGCAGATGCCCCAGCGGACAAGATCGAAAACGCCGCGACAACGGACGCGCCGACGGCGATGGCGACGGCCGGACGGCGTTCAACGGGTGGTGGTGGTGGTCGGGGAGCGGGTACTGCTCCTGCTCCGCCTCTTGGTGCTTCTGGTGCCAAAGCTGGGAAGCGCGCGAGTGCAGTCACCAAAGGCGACCTGCCAGATTCCAGTCGTCGCGCGTCACGGGCGCGTCTCTCCGTGCGCAGCAGCGGTGACGCAGGGGTTGATACAGACGCTGATGTTGCCGCCGCCCCACCGGAGCCGCCGCGCTGGTTCATGTATCTGCAGAACGACTGGGTCATGCACGCCGCGCTCTCCCTGCACTCGCCGCACCCATCTCGTGCCTCCATGGCGGTGGTGACCTTCTTGATGAACCTGCGTGCCCCGCTCAGCGTCTCCTTGGTTGACTTGTTTCTCTCCGCAGCCGCCCGTGATGGCGCAGCGCTTCTCCCACCACCGTCTACGGCAGCCAACGAGGCTGGCACCGCGGGAAACACCATGAGTGGAAGCACCCCGTCCTTGTGGTACGCCACGCCGCAGCACGACGACTCACTGCTGCACCTGCTCGTCATCAATGATCAGTGTGAACTTGCAGAGTACTACCTTGCCGCAGCGCTGTACCTCTTTTCACAGGCCCAACTTGATGAGCCAACGCTGCAGCCCGGCCGCTTCACTATTCGTGAGACAAACGCACGTGCCGCGTCGACTGGCTCTTCGGATGCTGCCTCTCTGCCGACTCGGTCGAGGGTCAACAACAACAGCAACAACAGCGATACGGACGAAGAAGAGGGTGAGGACGGTGGTGGGCGGGATCCGTTTACTTCGCAGACACAGCCAGTGTGCTTCTTACGCTTCGTGCTGCGCCTCAACCGCCACGGTCTCACGGCGTTTGACTACGCGCGTAGTGCCGGCATGGTCCAGCTGCTCCAGCAATACGGCTGCGTGCCGCCAACGTACCGGCCCAATCCGCTCACCTTCCTGCGCGCACTGCGCCGGTCATCCACAACAGACAATGCCGGGTCGTCACCTCTCACACTCGCACCGTTCTTCTCCGTGCCACGCCTTTTGCTGGCCTCGGATGGCTTTCTCTCGCTTCAGGACAGCGTGCAGAACAGCGAGGCGATCCACGCAGCCGCCGGGCTCCGTAGCAAGTCACGCGCCGTGCGTCGTCAGTACGACCGGGCCCGACTCGCGCTGTTCCAGATGATTTCGTCCAACACGACCATCACACCCGATGGCAAGGCGGTCGACCGCTCGGGCATGCCGTTCACGGGCAACAGCGCGAGTGTGCGCACGACGCCGCTACCGGATGCGGCCCTCCTCCGGCAACTCCTGCAAACACAGAAGCAAACGCGCGCGGCTGTGCTGCCCATTCTCCTCGACAGTCAAGTGAGCTTGCTGCATCTGGCGCTCTGCGCCGCTGATGACGAACTCGTGATTGCACAACAGCAGCGCCAACGACTGGAGCAGCAACAGCAACAACAGCAACAGCAAAAGGCTGACAAGACGCGCGTCGGTCACGTCACTGGAGCTGATCGCACCGTGATGTTCGCAGACGACTTTGGGGCTGCCAATGGTGAGGAGGAGGAAGACGGTGGGGCCGCGACAGCGACTGTCAGCGCCAGCGGCAAGGTCCGACGTGTCCCCCGGTACAACGCCTCGCTGCTCCCGCCGCAGATGCACGCCGCGTCGTCGAACATCGGGGCCAATGCAGCCGGCGCCAAGTCGGGCAAGGCTTCGGTGGGCAACACCACGCTAAACAGCACGCTCTCCTCCGTGGCCTCTGCGGCTAGTCACGCCACGACCACGGCGTCAACGTTGGGGAACAAGACGTCTGCGTCTGGTGGCGGTGTTGGTGGTGGTGGCAGCAGCAGCAGCAGCGCGCCGATACGCACCAACACACACCCGCTCACCCAACGCGATGTGATGGAGATGTTGGAGAAGCGGCAGTTTGTGACCTTCCCACTCTACCTCCCACCCCCACCCCCACCCCCGACGGAGGAGGAGAAGAAACTGCAGCAGTGGCGCCAGGCGCGCGTGAAGGCCAAGCAGCAGCAGCAGACACAGAAGCAACGTCCGACTGGCAGCGCCGGCACGACGCGTGCAGCGACGTCGGCCTCTGCCAGCAGTAGTGGTGCGCCGCCGTTCTTCCGAAAGGCCATGGCGGCACACAACGCCGATGCCGAGGCGGCTGCGGTGGAGTCGAGCGAAGTCAACGAAGCGGCTATCCTCATCTCCTTGACCCCGATGCAACTGGCGCAAGGTCTCGGCAACGTGAGTCGCGGCGCGGTGCAGGAGATCTCTTCGGCAGCGCACCCGAGTCCCCAGTTCACGTCCAAGACGATCCGCCTCCCGAAAGCAGGGGCGACGACAGCGACAGGGACAGGCACAACAGGGCGTCCGTCGTCTGCATCAGCGGCAGAAATCACTGGCGCCATCTCCTCCGCCACGTCCTCATCGGTGACGCAGCGGAAGAGCACTGACGGTGGCACGACTGCCGCTGCCGCTGCCGCTGCCGCTACCGCTGCTGCTGCCGGTGCCGTGATCGGGAACGGTCTCGCCGTCACCACGCTCCCTGTGGCGTCACCAGGTGCCTTTGTCATGCCCCTCGAGGACGACGCGATTGACTGCACGCACGCGGATGGCGGTGTGGTGAACAACAGTGCGAACGCAAATAGCAGCAACGTCCCGACCTTCTCAGTGCGCGTCGGGCTCGCGGCGAAGATGGCAGCGCAGCTCGATGGCTGGGTGCGTGCCGTGAAGCTGCGTTCACACAGACGCGCGCTGGCCAAGTCCGGCACGACGACGGCCTCGGGTGACGAGAAGACCAGCCCCGGCCAGGGCAAGCGCGCGAACAGTCCAAGCGACGCTGCGGCGGGCGAGGACAGAGAGAGTGTGAACGGTGCTGGCGGTGCGGGTGCGGCGCTGATCGTGGAGTCCATCGCCCCTGTCGGTGGTGTTGCGACGGCTGAACAGCAGCTGCTCATGAAGGCCTTGCTGCGCTATTTTGCCAGCAGTTCGATGACAGCGCAGCTCTCCAAGAGCGTTGGGCTCGCCATTGCGCCGAACTACGACGTGACGGCGGCGGGTGATGCGGTGGCGGCGGTGCGCGCGTTGAAAGCGAATGCCACCCGATTCTCTGAGAACCTCTGAGAAGCGTAACACGCGAGCAACGCACGTGAAGCAAAAATTGCCTTCCGCTTGAACGTATCGCAAATGAACAAACGAACAACAACAAAAATTGTCGCACGATGTAACCAATCTCAAAACTGAAACAGCTGCCGATGTGTTTTTATTCCAATTTTGAGACACACACATGTATCTTGGCAAGACAGAGATAGAGACTGTTTCTCGTTTCTCTCACACACACGACTGTTTCACAAACACAAACAACATTAACAACAACGATGAAATAAAGCCGTGAAGAACGAACGTGGAGCAACACAAAAACGTGGGCAGCTGTCTAGCCCACGGAGATCCTCCCGCTGTAAATGCATCCTAGTCGTATCCTCATCAGTTCCGAATGAGCAATGAGAGGAAGAGAACGACAAGTAAAGCTCAACACCGTTTCAAGCCATTCACCGTCACTGCAGTGAACGTGTACACGTCAGTCATCATCTCTCACAGAATGTCATCGCTCTTCTCCTCCTCCCTCCCTTTCATCCTTACTCATCTCATCAAGCACTTCGCAGTGTGTTAAGTACCTCTCTTGTCTCGCTCACTCTTCTTTTTTTGTTTCGTTTCGTTTCGTTGGCTTACCTTTACTTTTTCTTTTTTCGGTCGCCTGCCAATACTGTGAGGGTCGTAAACACAACAATGTCGCACCTCGCCACACCGCCGCTAGCGCGGAGTGTGGAGTGGGAGTGCATGGCGTGCCTGCGGCGCTCGCCGTACGTGCTGCCCTTGTCAGCGGAGCGCGAGGACTTGGGCCACGGCTACACGGCTGCTGAGCTGTCGCACAGCCTTCTGCCCAGCAGCGTCTGCGGTGGCACGTCGACAGAGGAAGGGCTTGGCAGCACCAGTGCGGGTCCTTCATCTGCCCTGTCGTCCCCGGTGCCGGTGGCGTACGACAGCCCAAGCAGTCTGACCAACGATGACGAGGAAAGATCTTTTCTCAGCCAGACCCATCGCAACAAGGCAAACATGAACAATGCGAGTGCATGGGATGTGACGCAGGACGCGTCCCCCGCCTCCTCACTGCTGGCGTCCCAGGCACAGAGTCTTCGTGCGGCTCAGCAGCAGGCAGAACTGGAGAGGCTGATCATGGAAGAAGGGCTTCTGGGGAAGCGGCAGATGCGCTACTGCCGCCACTGTGGATACGCGCGCTGTGCCGAGGTGCGTGAAGTGATGCCGCACAGTGACTATGGTGATGTCCCCACAACCACAACAACAGCAACCGCAGCAACAAGGGGAGCACGTGATGGTGGCCGCACAACGATGACTGGTGCGGATGCCACCGCGCGCAGCCGGTACACCGCTGAGGAGGTGAGCGCGTGGCAGCCGCATGCCAGGACGTCCGCGAGTGCCGCGACGGTGGAGGCGAACAGGTCTGCCGATCCACGCGGCCTGCTGCCACGCCTTCCTGGTGTCGTACAGCACTGGTGGCGCAAGGGCCGAGACACAGCCCAGCGCTGGAACCCACTCCAGACACCCTCATCCTCATCATCAACAACGACAACAACGTCTCAGACAGTCTCCGCAATGACCGCCAGAACCGACGATCCTTCAGCGACAGCTGGAACGGCATCGAGTACCACGACGCCGACGAGACGGGCACAACGTGGTGGCAGTGGTGGTGTGAGTGCAGCAGCGGCGCTTCACTCCTCCGCGACACCATCTGAAGAGAGCGTGTCTGTGCCCGACGTGGCGCACCGCTTGTATGCCTCGCAGTCTCAGCTCTCGTCGTCCATCGCATCGAGTGCTGGTGCTGCGCCGGGTGGGGACGTTCAGTGGGGCTCAGAGGTCACCGCACAGGCCAGCGACGCGGTCCTGGTGCCACGTGATGCGCTGTGGGGCCTTTACACGACGGAAGAGGCGTTCTGGAGGCTGACGCTACCCGCCGCCGCACCACCGTTTCTGGATGCAACAGCAGCAACGTTGAACGCGTCAGCAGCCCCACCGTTTGGCACGACGCGTAGCGCATCGTGGACGGCGACGAGTGGTGCGCAGGCTGGCGGAGGATGTGTCAGGTCGCCCACACAGCTGCTCCCAGTCGCAGTCGACGTGCCGTATGTGTCGTCGCAGCCAAGCACGCCACTGCACGTGGTCCTGGGTGGAGATTCACATCGGCAGCAGCTCTCTCCGTCTCTGACTCCTACACGTGCCGCAGCACGGTGCGCACCGTCATCGTCGAGCAACTCTCCAGGTCGGCGTGTGGGATACCGGCAGGAAGTCAAGACGGCTCTGCAGAAACTTGATAATGTCCAGCTGAATGTCGCGCGCATGCGCCTCGAACAGGCTCTTCAGCTCCTCGCAGATGAAGAGCAGCATCGGCGCATGAGTCATGATTGAGAGGACTCAAATAGTAAGGGCACCAATGGATTCGTTTCCAGCATACTTAGTTAGTTCTTTCTCTTTTTTCTTTTTCAACGACGTGCTAACATTTGATTTACACGGTATTCTTCATTTTCCTTGTTTCTGTTTATATAGTGTATCTTTATTTGTGTCGTGAATGTTTTTTGTTGTTGTTCTTGTTGTCTAAGTAGTTGATTTTCCTAATCGCGTTCGTATTTGCTTCACTCTCCTCAGACTCATCCCCTCAAGGCGCATGACAAGAAAGAAAAAGAAGACAATCACCCTTTATCGCGCTCACGAAAGCACATTATCTGCTCACTTTCATGTTCTTTGTCTTCACAACCTCCTCTCCCTCTTTCCCTCCTCACTCAACTTTTCTTCAAACTCATCAACGATAAACTCAACGAACGCAAGAACGTGGCACAGATAGAGATCAGCGCACCAGGAAGTCGTACTTTTGGTGCCATTGTTTGAACAGTTTTGTTTTTTTAAGTGCTATTCCGTTTTTTTTGTTTTCCACTCTCTTGCTAGAATTAGTGCGTGATTGTCTCTGTGTCTGTGTCTGTGTGTGTGTGTGTGTGCTCTGTTAGTTCCTTCGATCGCACCCACGCTCACAAAAAAACTAACAAGAACGCACACATCAACGTCCCGCAACAACATCACCAACCTTTTTTCTCTCTTTTATAGTCGTTCCTACATCTTTTTCTTTCTTCTTCCTTCGCTTTCATGGCTGGTCTCCAGTCGCAGAACATCTCCGTGGCCTCCACACGCGCACCACGCAGTGCGTTCGGTGCGGATGGCAGCACCCACGTGACGCGCTCCACCTGCGTCTTCTGTGGTCGCAAGTCATACCCGCCCGAGTCCGACCCGCACGCCCCCGTCTTTGCGCTCTTCTCGCTCGTCGACTGCCCTCATTACGCCTGCCAGCCGTGCGCACTCGTGCACTGTGATAACGCAGGCCGCTCGATTGAGTGCCCGACGTGTCATTGCATCTCTCGCCTCGCGCAGACAGGCAAGAAGCGCTCGGCGTCTAAGCGAGCCAAGGACGAGGCCGCAGAAGCGGAGGCGCGTCGGGTGGCGCTGGACGATGGCGTCTCCTCCGTTGCGTCACGCGGATCACGTGCGAGCGCGCGCGGATCGGCAGCTGCAGCGGCCGCCGTGCCCACCCGCAGTGCCCTCAAAACCGGCAAGGACGGAAGCGGCGCCAAGAAGCGCGCCAGTTCTGTTCAGTTCCCAGCCACCGTGACGGGCCGCTCGGGCAGTGACGCGGAGGAGGGCAGTAGTGGCAACTCACCTCTCACGGCGGATGCCGTGAGTGCGCTGCCGGTGGATCCTCAGCATGCCGCCAAGACACGCGGCCGCCGCGCGGAGGCGACGAGTGACGCCGGGTCGTCCGACCACGCGGTCGGTCTCTACTCGCTCAGCACAAAGAAGAAGCCGACACGGTCGTCGTCCTCGTCGCGGCGGAAGCCTCCGCTCGCTCCACCAGCTGGCGCATCATCATCATTGACAGCAGCAACCAAGACGCCCAGTGGCGAGAGTGCGAAGGGACGACCGCAATCACAGCCCGCACCGCAGCTCGAGAACCGTCTCTTGCCGCCCCCAGAGCCGTTCGTCGCCCCGCCGCCGCTGCGGCTGCACACCATTGAAGAGGACGAAGCAGCGGCGGCGGCGGCTGTGGAGGCGGCGGCCAAGTTGGCTGCTGCTGCTGATGCTGCCGAGAAGCCCGCTGATGCTGCTCCGACCACAACGCCGCCAGTGCCGGCGGCTGACGTGGCTGAGGCGGCTGCGCAGCTCGCGCGTGTGCAGCAAGAGGAGGCGCAGGCCTGCATCGATGGCGAGCAAGACGAGCGCGACATCATCGACGGGGCGTGGAGCCACACCTTCAAGAAGCTCCAAGCCGCGAAGGACGACGACTGGGCGGCCATCAACACACGTCGCGAGCTCGAGGACGAATTCGCGCTGTCACCGGGCGGCACCCCGTCGCCCTTCTCGCACGCGAACAACACCAGCTTACAGACCGCACCGTCCACGACAGAGACGCCCGTTGTGGCGAAACCCGACGCAGAAGCACGCCCCATCACCGCCACCGCCACCACCACCTCAGCCCAGCTTCCGACGACGGGTCCTGCCGAGGCGGAGTCGACCACGAGCACGCATGCCAAGACCCCTGATGAGTCCCAGGTGAGCATCACCTCAGACGACGCCTCACAGCCGAGCTCCGCGAGCAAGGACAGCGGGACGCGACCTCCACACGCTCGGCGCAAGAAGAGCAAATCGGCGGTCAAGGCGGACGCCGCAGCGGGCCCCATGGACGAGGGCACGCCACCGAGCACCGCGAGTGCGGGCACGTCGCCGATTCCGCAGTCCGTGAGCGAAACGGATGTGGCGCTCGCCTCCGAGACCGTTGCGAGAGAGAAGGACGGTGGCATGGACAGTGTCGCGACGACAGCGCCGGGCTCGGTCGTGTCTGACATCACGTCGGTGGCGCCGAGTGAGGTCGTGGTGCGGCACGCCAACGCGCGGCTGCAACTCGAACAGCTCGAGGCCGTGGAGCGCTACGCACTCGAGGACGTCGAGAACGCCATCCGTCAGCACGTGGTGCAGATCGTGGACCACCTCGACGATGCCCTGGCCCAGTCGCGCGACACGCACGCGCAGGAGCTCGCCCGGGCGGAGCAGATTCAGGCACAGGCGCGTCAGGATGACGTTGTGCGCGATGAAGACATGGAGCGTGTCGAGATCGAAGTGGCCCAGACGCGGTCGTGGGGTGCGCTCGGCGCCGACGAAGCGCACGCACGCGTGGAGGCCGCACGGGCCGCCGCGCAGCGCGAGGAGGACGACCTGAATGCTCTCCGTGCTGCGCGTCGTGAGCAGGACGCATGGGACTCGATCCAAGCGCACCAGGCTCAGCACGAGCCGAGTGATCGCCACCGTATTGAAGGTGAGGAGCGCGATGCCCGTCAGCAACTCGATCGCGACGCCGACGATGCGGCGATGGTTCTGGCCAGCCGCCAGCGTGCTGCCGCCACGCAGCAGTGCCTCGCCGATCTCGACGAGCTTCTCCGCGACGAGGACGACGACCGCTTTGACGTCCGTGAGGCCGAGCGCGTTGAACGGCGCGAACTCCGCGCACAACTCCTGCACACACTTGCCACCCAACGGCGTGCCGATGCGTACGCGCAGGAGACGTCGGTGCCGCTGCCGCCAGCGCCGACGCAGAGTGCGGCGCCGCAACTCACCGTCGGGATTGTCGAGCCAGACCAGGCTTCTGTGGGCCCCACCACGACCGCAACCGCGACAACAACGCTGGCCAACTCGGCCACGACCGCCTCCATCGCCCCACAGCCGACAGACACCTCTCTGACCGATCCGTTCACGGGCAGTGGCGTGGGAAGCGGTGCCGCCGCCGCCGCCGCCGCCCAGGGGAGCGATGTCGATCACAGTCAGCTGTACGTGAACCGCACCCAGCCCGCCTCGCCGTCCCAACCCCAGCACCAGCAGCAGCAGCAACAGCAACGGCAAGCACCAACACCGTTGACGCCGTCGCAGAACGCGTCCGTCTCGTACCACACCCCGTCTGAGCTTCTCGCGCGCCAGCTGCAAGAGACAGAGCGGTACTACCAGGACGAGATCGGTGAGGCCTACAACCGCCTTCGTGAGGCTCAGCGCCGTCTGCAAGAGGAAGCCCTGGCGCGTGAGCAGGCCGAGCGTGAGCGTGAGGCGGCGCAACGCGCAGCTGATCGCATTGTTGAAGAGGCGGAGCGCAACGCCGCCGACCGTATCCGTCGTGCGCGTCTGGCGACAGAGGAGGAGCTCGATGAGCGTCTCGCCGCCGTGCGCAGTGAGAGCGAGCGCCGCGCCGCCCACGATGCCACACTGCGCGCACTCGATGAAGAGGAGCAGCGCGCGATCCTGGAGGTCAAGCTGCTCGCCGCGCAGAGAGCGCTGGAGGAGGCTCAGCACCGCGCCCTCGACGACCTGAACCGCGCACGCGAGGAGGCGGCGGTGCAGGCAGCCGCTGAGGCCGCACGCATTGAACGTCAAGCGCGTGAGCGGGAGGCCGAACTTGAGGCGAAGCGCCACGCGGCGCACATGCTGCAGCTGGCGGAGCAGGAGCAGGAGCGTGCGGCCGCCGCGGAACAGCTGCGTCTCGTGGAGGCGCGCGCGGCGGAGGCGATTCAACGCGCACGCGAGGAGGCCCAGCTCGCGGCGGAGGAAGCCCAGGCGCGCTTCGAGGCGCTCCAGCTGCGTCAGGCCGCCCGGGCGGTGGAGGTGCAGAGCGCGCAGGCGAGCGTGCACCAGGCGCTGGAGGACATCCGGGCTCACGACTCGTCACACCGCACATCACCCGTGAACATCTCCGTCTTCTCCAGCTCGTCGCAGCAGAGTCGCAAAGGCCCCGCTCCAGGTTCGGCGCAGGTGGACACCAGCTTTACGGTTCCCTCGCAAGACTCCCGCCGGGGTGAGACGATGACGCCGTACGTGACGGTGCAGCCACGGCCGCCGGAGGTGTCGCCGCCACCGCGCTTCTCACCTCCCCGCCCCGCGATTATGATGCAGCAGCAGCAGCAGCAGCCTGTGCCGGCCATGACGACGGGCTATGACTATGTCGCAGTCCCGTCTGGTGTGGCCTCTGCGCACGGCGGCTCGAGTCGCACATCGCCTGTGCGTGAGAGTACGCTTCCCCGCTCCTCAACGCCACTCGGTGCCGCGCCTGCCGCCACCGCACCCATGACGCCGCGCACGATGATCAGCACGATTGTGCAGCCCATGTTCGCTCACTTCCAGGAGCTGACCGATCACCTCATTCAGAACACCATCCGTGAGGCGGCGAGAGAGATCGGCGCAGCACGTGCGACCAGCCAGAAGCTGCGTGACCAGGCGGACACACGACTTGAGGAGAGCGAGCGTCGTTATCGCCGGCGCCGCGCCGATCGCGATCGTGTGGAGCAGGATCTGAGTGAGATGACGCACCACTCCTCCATTGGCGGTGGCTCAAGCCGCAGCGCGACGTACGGCACCGGTGCGAGTGCTGGTCGTGCCGGGGCCACCTCCGCGAGCGACGCCGGCCCGCTTGATCGCTCCGACGACGCCTCCAGTGGACGCTACTACCGTGACCACGTCGCTGCGCCGCTTCCGTCGCAGCACGGCGGGGCCTCGGCGTCCTCTGCGGCCGCCCGCGCACTGTTCTTTGACCAGCCTTCGCCACTCAACAGCCGCGGTCGTGAGCCCTGGCAGCAGCAGCAGCAACAGCAACAACAAGAACAGGGACTCTCCTCGCGTCTGGGCCGGCCGCCGTATTACCAGCCACCCCCGTTCCCCTACACCGCTGTGCGCCACCCGGAAGCCTTGCTGGCGGGACATCGCTACTTCTTCCAGCGGCCGGCACCGTTCACGGCACTGCCAGACGACGCCGTGTACGAAACCTCGCAGCAGCAGGAGCCGCCATCCGAGGCGTACCGCCGTGCTGCGCCACCTCAGGCAGGCAACGCGGAGGGCGAGGCGATGATGATGAACTCACCGCCGCCGCGCCGCAGCCAAACTCGTGCTGAGCCCGACAGTGTGCCCGTACAACAGCAGCAGCAACAGGAGCCAAAACAACAACAACAACGTGCGCCACGGCAGCAGCCACTGCGCATGGACTTTTCACCTGGTCCGACAAGCTCGACCGCGCCGAGCACCTCGATGGCGTCGTCCTCCGTCGTGCCGCAGGCAAGCCCCATGTGTCAGCAGTGCTACCGCGAGGACACCACCTCGCCGTGCTGGCAGTGCGGTGCGATGGTGTGCCGACGCTGCGGCCCGCCTCTCGGCCAGCGTCGCCTCTGCTGCGCGGCACATTTTCGCACGATCAAGCGCGCGCACCGTGCGGCAAAGCTGCGCGAAGCTGAGGAAGCGTATCGCCTCATGACCCAGCACGACGGCGCCAAGAAGGCCGCCCCAGCGAATTTGCCGGGTGCGACCGCGAGTGCGGCGGCTTCCGCACCAGCAGGTGGCGCACGGCCAGCCGAGGAGCCGAAGCGATCCATGGCGACCTCTCCGATCCCGATTCAGGTGGGCAGCGAGGACGCGAGCAGCGGAGACGACCACGACAGCTCCCACGGCGATGTCGATGACGTGGCCATGTTGCCCGATACGCACAGCAGCGCCGCCGCCAGCTCCTTCTCGGAAGTACCTGCTGCGTCTGCTCTGCCTCAGCGTGAGCGGCGTCCATCACAGATTCTGCCGTCGCAGTACCGCGTCCAGACGCATCCGTACTCGCCAACGCGAGGAGGTGCCACTGAGGCTCAGTCTGTGCCGCCCTCTCGTGAAGCCGTCGCCACGCAGACCTCCGAGCTGGGTGAGGCGGATGTGCCGTCTACCAACGCCGTGGACGACGCCGCAGGACTGTCGCCTCTGCCCGTCGCACCACCCGCGTCAACGGCCAATGCCGCCACGACGCCCGAAGCCCTGAGCACACCCATTCACCAAACAGCTCACCGCAACGAGGACGACAGCCACGACGACGCCGCAGCCAACGAGGAGCCCAAGACGGAGAGGAAGTCGCACGGCTTCTTCTTTGTGCCGTTCGGCGACGGTGAGGACGGGCCACGCCGTGCCAAGCCACCCACGCCACGCAACTACCAACCACGTCCACAGAGCGCGCATCAACGCCACCAACGCGACAGGTACGTGCCCTCCCCACGCGCGCAGCAGCGTGCTGGGCCGGGTGGTCGCCGACCATCACCGGCCGCCGCGGCCCCTGCCCCTGCGCCACACCGCCGCCCCCAGAGCCGCGGTGGTGGTGGTTTTGCGGCTCAGCCCAGCGCCAAGCGTGGACGGCCAAGTCACTCACGTGGGGCGGAGGCGCGCACGCAGCAGCCGTCACTGCACGTTTACAAGCCCGGGCAGCGTCTGTGGCCTGACGACTCGGCTCGCGACGCGCATCGCCCTCGCTCTCGCCACGCACGTCGCCATGACGACGACGGCCCCACCAAGCCGGACATTGACGTGGCGGATCTCTATGCGCGTGACGACCAGGACGACCTGTACCCCGCCCAGCGACCTGTTCGCGATGGATATGGTGAGTCGGGTCGCCACCGGCCACTGTCTGCATCGCAGCCCGTCCAGCCTGCACAGCCGCCATCGTTCACCTATCCTCCGCAGCAACAACGGCCGCAACAGCAGCAGCGTGGGGCTGCCACGCCTTCGACCACCACGGCGTCCTCTGCAACGCAGCCCGTGGACGGCTCGGACTCGTACCCACGTCCCTACGACCCCGTTTCACCGCCGTCAGCCGAGGTTGTGCGCGCCGCGGCGGAGCTGCTCGCCTCCCGCCAGCACGTGCCGCGCGGCATGGTCGATACGCCGGAGTCCACGCCGGTGCCGCGTGCGCCGGCGCGTGCGCCAGTGCAGGAGCCCCGCACGTGTGGCAAGGCCACCCTCCCGTCCGTCGGCACCGACGCGTACAACAGCCACTCCAGCCGTGACCCGCGCGAGTACGGCGCGCACCCCGCGGGTCGTGGCGCGTACCCACGCCCGGCGCCGCGCAGCAGCGCTGGTCTCGCCAGTGGCAAGCCCTTTGCCGGTGGCGACTACGTGGACATGCGCCCTGCGACCGCGAACGACGCGGCTCAGCCCCGCGGTGCCCCCACCCTTGAGGAGCTCGATCGCCGGTTGCGGCAGCTGCGTGCCGAGGACCGGCAATCCACCGAGCGGTACTACGCGCAGCAGCAGCAGAGCCGTCCACGCGCACTGTACAACCCCGACATCTACGTCAACATGATGATGCCGCGTGGTGGTGGTAGTGGCGCGGTGCCTGAGGACCGGCCCACGCGAACCAACAGCAGTCGGCGTCGTCAGCCCTCCGCGGTCTCGCCACCGTGGCGCACGGATGATAACAGTCCCGCGGTGCGTCCGGCGTGGAACGTGCAGCAGCCACACTCGCCGCTCTATCGCCCGCCAGTGGCGTAACAAGACTCTGGACAGTGTTGACATGCTATGGTTGGCTTTCTTTAGAACTTTAACCTGTACTATCCACCTTTGATTTTTCTTTTTTCTCCTTTAGTTTCTCCCCTGTGCACCTCTTTCGTCTCACACTGAGGTGAAAGCTTGTGGTGGAACTCTCTTTTTTCTCTTTATCATAGACAGTGTGTATTTGAGAGTGACTTTTGCTGTTGTTGTTTCGTGACTGGTTCGCTGTGGTCTGTTTCCTTCCTGTTGTTGTTTTGTGTTTGTGTTCATTCACCATCTCTCTCTCTCTTTTGTTTGTTCATCCGACATTTAGAGCTAGCTTTGTTTTTCTTCTTGTTTTGTGACTTACCTTTCCTCCGAAAGGGAACAAAAAGAATGATCAAATCAAATGAATAGCAAGCACGACATTCAGCGGGTCCACTGTCACGTGATTGTCGGCTCACAAGTCTCCTGGTTCGCCTCGAGAGGGCAAGAGAGAGCTTCCAGAGAGGATGTGACAGAAAAAAGTGGTGACATCGCTGGTGCGATATATAATAAAAAAAGTGGCTTTGTGGTGTGTGATTGATCGGCTCGGTTGATGGTACGTCATACAGGAATACACAGAGAAGGCGGCATCAGTGCAACAGCCTAAACGGCCGATGGGGTCGTACATTATTCGATCATGTATTCTATCCGTGTCAGTTTCTCTGTCCTCACCAATCACATGTCCCACTTCCCCACCTCCCTCCTTTTCTTTGTTCCTCGCTTATTTAATTTGCTTTACTTTCGTTTTTTTTCAGAATAGTATTTAGCTACCATTTCTTCCATTCTTTCTCTCTTTCCTCCCATTTTTGTCCCCGTACTTGGATCAAAAAAGCAAAACTCAGATCAGCCCCCCCCCCCACACACACACACATACCCAACCTAACAATGTCCGCTGTCATCGCTAACCAGCGCTACAACTGGATGGGCTACACCGGTGCCGAGACGGCCCTGGTCGACACCAGCCTTCTCCGTGGCGACGGCTCCACCGACAACTCCGACTACGATCGTCGCCAGGTGGTCATCCAGGACGTGAAGGACCGCCTGTACCTCATCAAGCGCGACCTCGACCTCATCCCGGAGGAGGAGCTCAAGGCCGAGGAGGACGCCCGCCAGCAGCGCCGCGCCGCCCGCGAGCAGCGTGAGGCCGAGGAGGCCCGCGAGCGCGCGGCCGAGGAGAAGCGCCGCCAGGAGGAGGCGGAGCGCCAGCGCCAGGAGCAGGAGACCCGCGACCGCGAGGCGGCCGCCCGTCGCGCCGAGGCCGAGGCCGAGCAGAAGAAGAAGGAGGAGGAGCAGGCGCGCCTGGCCGCGCGCTGGGCCGCGCTGCACGATAGCGACGAGGACAGCGACGCTGAGGATGAGTGGAACGCCATCCTGAGCAAGGTCGAGCGCACCCAGGAGGAGATCGACGAGGCCAACGAGAAGTTCGCCAAGGGCTGCCGCCAGGTCATCCAGGTCCGCGGTGCCGGCTACGTCTCCTACCTCGACGGCTCCGAGCATGCGACCGTCACCGCCGTGGAGGATCACAACGAGCTCTACCGCAACCACACCGAGCGCAGCATTCGCGATACGGGTGTGGACATGCCTGCCGCCGAGGACTACAGCCTCGACGGACTCAAGGAGGCCAACGCCAAGCGCGACGACGCCCGCAAGAAGCTGGACGCCTTCCGCTGCACGCAGGATCCGACCTACGCGGCGCGTCTGCGTGCCGATGAGAAGGACGATGATGCCCAGCCGCTGATGGCCGTCTCCGAGGAGGACGGTGATGAGCTCACCCTCAAGTCCGCCCTCCAGGACGCCAAGGAGGACGCCGAGGATAAACGCCGGGCCTACAACGTGCGCGCGACGGAGTGCGCCAAGGTGCTCACCGACGCCGCCTGCAACCGCGTGCCCGAGGGCGGCAACGCGGGTGAGGCCGAGGAGGAGGCGCGCGTCTTCGCGGAGGAGCGGGCGGCGTTTGAGAAGGCCCGTGCCCAGCGCCGCGCCGAGGCCGCGGATGCCAAGAGCCGCACGCGCGCCGTCGCGCCTGTCAAGACGCCCGCGTCTGATGCAGACATGTACCCCACCGAGGACGCCCCTGCCGCCGCTAAGTCGAACGGTCTGACACCCAAGACGGCGTCGTCCCCGGCCAGCAGCAAGAAGGCCTCGCCGCAGGACTCTGACATGTACCCGACAGAGGAGGCTCCCGCTGTGGCTCAGAGCCGCGCAGTTGAGAGCGTGCCTTCTCCTGCCAGCAGCAAGAAGAGCACCCCCAAGAGCGTGACATCGCCTGTCAGCAGCAAGAAGGCCTCTCCGCAGGACTCTGACATGTACCCAACGGAGGAGGCTGCGGCTCCGGCTGCGGCTGTAGCGCAGAGTCGCGAGGTCGCGAGCGTGCCTTCCCCCGCCAGCAGCAAGAAGCCGTCCCCCAAGGACTCGGATATGTACCCCACCGAGGATGCGCAGGTCCCCAAGACGGCGTCGTCCCCGGCCAGCAGCAAGAAGGCCACTCCCAAGAGTGTGACGTCTCCTGCCAGCAGCAAGAACCAGGACTCTGACATGTACCCGACGGAGGAGGCTCCCGCTGTGGCTCAGAGCCGCGCAGTCGAGAGCGTGCCCAGCCCCGCCAGCAGCAAGAAGGCCACTCCGAAGAGCGTGACATCTCCGGTCAGCAGCAAGAAGGCCTCTCCTCAGGACTCTGACATGTACCCAACGGAGGAGGCTGCGGCTCCGGCTGCGGCTGTAGCGCAGAGTCGCGAGGTCGCGAGCGTGCCTTCCCCCGCCAGCAGCAAGAAGGACACTCCCAAGAGCGTGACGTCTCCTGCCAGCAGCAAGAACCAGGACTCTGACATGTACCCGACGGAGGAGGCTCCCGCTGTGGCTCAGAGCCGCGCAGTCGAGAGCGTGCCCAGCCCCGCCAGCAGCAAGAAGAGCACTCCCAAGAGCGTGACATCTCCGGTCAGCAGCAAGAAGCCGTCCCCCAAGGACTCGGATATGTACCCCACCGAGGATGCGCCGGCTGCCCAGAGCCGCGAGGCCAAGAGTGTTACTTCCCCCGAGTCCACGTCCGAGGATGAGTTGTAGTCAAGGCAGAAGATGAAGGTCACACTCGCTGCACAACCCACGGTAGAACCTGATCAGAAACAAAACAAAAATATGCGATGATCTGCGTTCACTATCGTTCATTGTTGCTTTTTTGTTTTTGGCTTTCACGCCCCGTTTGTTTGTTTTTTCCTCCACATCTTTTGTTTGTGTAGCGCTCTTTTCCGCGTGCTCTCTCTCTTATACCTTTTATTTTCCCTTCTGTTTGTTTTTAATGTACCGTCTTCGCGTCTCCACGGTTTCGTGGTTTCTCGATTTCTCTTTTTTTTCCTTTTCTGGCTTCTTGGCGGTACGTTTCTCTGCGCCAATAGCACATTCAACACGTATGATTGTTTTCCCCTCTTTTTTTCCTTTCTCGCTTTGCTTCTTCTTCTTATCGCTCCGCTCGCGCTCTCTCTCTGTTCTGCCCCTTTCTTTTCTCACCATCGAAAAGAATGAAGCCAAACCGGAGTGTGAAATGGTTGAAGCTGGTGCAAGGTCAAGCAAATACAAAAAAGAGAGAGAAGAGAAAATGGAAAAATGACGTAGTGCGTAAAAAATGCAGTAACTTGGTGAAAAAACTCAGTGTGAGTGCGCGCTCTGCCTCAGTACAGAACACGTACTCCCATTTGTTTGTTTGTTTGTTTTTTGATTCGTGAAGCCAAGCACCTTTTTCTTTTTGACTGCCCGTGCTCCATAGAAGGAACTGAATCATCATTCGCCGTCCACAAACAGAAAAGTCAGTGAGAATGAAAATAACAAAAGAGTCGCTCTTGTAAGAGCAATCGTGACAGTAGTCCATCACGTGTTTGTGTGTGTGTGTGTTCACCTCGCCATCCTGCTGTCCAACGTGACCCCTCACGCGTGTGCAGGCGGTTGAACAGTACGCACATACACAACGGCTCAGCATGCGTAACAGCAGGTAAGGCGTGTATGTATATGCCTATGTTGCATCCTTCTCCACATACGTGGTGCTCACGCCAAGTGGAAGTACTGTGAGACGTGCCCGTACTCGCGGCACACTCACTGTCGGGCAAAATCTTGCGTCTTTGCCATGCTCGCCGTTCTCTATCACAGACGAACGCACACCACAAACTTCTCTCTCTCTTTCTCTCCTCGATCCGCCGTTCTGACTGTGTTTAGATAGCCGCTGTTTTGTTTAAATTACAGTCATAAAGCAGTCTGGACACACTTTTCTTTAGCCTTGACTCATAGACCTATTCTGCCGACATATGGACGTCTCCTCCAGCCTCGTAGCTGATGTGTATCATAAAAGTTTCACGCCTTTGCCTGTGGGCCTGGTAAGCGGTGGTGGGGCTGCTGACGGAGGCTCCAACACGTCGCTCTCAGCCGGGGCCCCCAGCTTGTCCGAACCTCTTCGCGCGACATCACCACCACGCACACGCGACGAGGCGCAGAGGGTGAATGAAAACCTTCGGGGCCACGTGCGCATGCTGGAGGACGAGGTCCGTCTGCTGCGTCAAGCAGTCGCCGAACCGTTCACCACCACCGCTGCCCCACAACAACAACAACAACAACAACAGGGCCAGTCAGCTGGGGGTGCGACTGGGTACTATTACGCCTCAGCGGCCGCCATTGCGGCGCGGCGTCGTGCGCAGATCGCACAGCTTCGCGAGCGCACGCAGCAGTTGCACGACGCACGCGCCAACACGGCGGCACGGCAGACGCGGTCCGCCTCCGCCCGCACCCCTTCCGCTCCGCGCGGGCGGTTCGTGGCGCCGGTTGAGCTGGTGATGGTCCCGACCTCCTCTCGCACAGCACATCACAACGGTCGCCACCAGTACGGCGACGACGGTGGTGAGGCGGACGGTGACGGGTATGCTCAGGCCAGCGCGTCGTCCCGCGGTGGCGCGGCTGTGAAGCCGGAGATTGCCTTTGGTCGACGCGTCGTGCCGTCCACAGCGCGGCCGGCGAGTGCGGGTCGGCGTCGCGCGTCGCCATCGGGTGGCGGGATTCCACTCCAAGGCTCCGGTCGCGGGGCCACCATCTTGCCCACGCCGTCCGCGTCGTTGCGCAACTCGCCACGTCGCAAAGCCGACGAACCGTTCTCATCCGCAGCAGTGCCTGTGGCAGATGGTGGTGTCTCGGGCTCGCATCCGGATCGCCACCCGACTGACCCGTACTACACCTTCCTCCCGGCGTACGGTGGAAGTCGCCCCGGCACCGGCCACGGCAATGCGCGCGAGACTATCAACAACACCGTGAGTGACAACGTGGGTGGCACGTACATGGTCAGTCGTCCACCGACCATGACTGAGCATCCGTACCTCTCTGGCTTCCTCCCACCTCTCTCGCGCGATGCGTGGGCGCCAACAGCGGGGGGCATCGCGGTGGTGCCGCCGTTAAACCCACCCAACACCTTCCCTGACATGACGGAAGCGGAGATTGTCCAGGAGGCTGCACTGACCGCGCGTCTCCGTGCAGATGTTGCGCTGTTAACGCACACCGTCGACGTGTTACGGCGCACACTCGTGGACCGTGACGCCTTTCTCGATCGACTCACGGAGCAGGTGGAGGTCTCGCGTGTCATGCAGAGTGAGGCGCCACGCAATACCGGTCCAGCGAGTGGTCGCAGCAACAACAACAACAACGTGACTATCCAGTCATCGGACGACGCGGCGGCGGCGACGGCGACGGTCCGTGCGCTGGCCGAAGAACTGCAGCGCGTGCGCAGGTCTCTTCTCCAGACCGAGCAACAGCTGGTCGTCGTGCGGCAGCAGTTCACGCAGAGTCAGCTCGCCTTGACGCGCCGCAATGAGGAGCTGGCGGCCGTGCGTGGCCAAGGCCAGCCCACCGCCGAGCCAACGCCACAAGTCCCCACAACAACAACGACGACGACGGCATCGACCACCACCTTCACGACTGCGAACGCATCCGCCGTCCCGCCCGCGCCGCTCACCTTGGCGACGCTTTCCGTGCCGCCGCCCCCGCCGGTGCTGCCGCCGCCGGTCTCGCAGCCGCCGCTGCTGAGTGCCTCGACGCACACGCTGGACTCCAGTGTGGCGCGGCCCGCGCAGAACGCGCCGGCCTCAGCGCCTAACCCGCTTGGTCTCGCGCCGAGTCCGGCTGCGACGGTGAACCACACGGCGTGGAGTTCGGCCACGGTGACGCCATCCCTTGTGCCGCTCGTCATGCCCGTGTTAACGGCGCAGACCTCGTTGTCCGGCGTGCCGAATGATGCGGACGCGTCGCCGCCTGCTGCCCCTCCTCCGCCTCCGCACATGTCGCAGCTGCCAACCGTGCTGCCCCCGCCAGCCGTACCGGGTTGTGGTGCGAGCATGACGTTGCCGCTGAACACGGCGGCGGCGACGGCGGCGGGGGGTGTTGGTGCGAACACGGGGGAGACGGTGGCGTCGCTGGAAGCCAAGCTGAGCGCGGCGACGCGCAAGCTGGAGGCGTGGGAACGGTGGTTCGCGACGCAGTCACACGCGCCGGCCCCGACGCCGAAGCCTATTTCCACCCCGGACGCACCCCTCACGTTGGCGAGAGAACCGGCCCGCGCGGGCCCAGTGCCAGCGTACTACTCCGCCTACACCGTCAAATCACGCCACACGGCGAACAACGCGGCAGGATGTGTCGCGTGCGATCGGTGTGCCACACTCGCAGCAGCTGGGGCACCGCCGGCCAAGAGCGAGGTGGAGACGCCGTCGGCTGTGCTGAGCCAAACGAACTGGGACCTTCGAGAAGACGTGCGCGAAGCCGTCGCGCGCGATCGTGTCTTGCGTGAATTGGCCACTCGAGAGCGTGCCGTCGCTGAGGAACGACTCACCAAAGTCATGCAGTGGCGCCAAGAGGTGGGCAAGGAAAGCACAGGGGAACGAACGCCACCCCCGCAAAAGACGGAGACGGTTGACTGATCGTGTTGTTTGTTGTTGTTGTTGTTTTTCGTCGTGCCAGTTGCGATGTGCACCGCTGGAATGATGTGGGGGAGTGAAGGAAACACAAAAAACCCACACATGCATAGAGCAATAGATATTGTGTTGTCTTCTTTCTCTCTCTCTCTTTCCGGTCATTTGTGTAGTTAAGAGAGAGCCATAGAAGTCATTACTATTTTGTCGGCACTTCCCAAACGCTCTTCTTTTTTTCTTTTGTGTTTTTGAGAATAGACCTTTTCATATGAACGTTTTTGTTTATACTTTTCCCTTTTTGAGAAACAGTTTATCTGAACAGAGGCACGAGTAGATTTGATGAGGCGCGTTGGTGCGCAGCTTTTTCCAGTTTTCCGTTCGTGCCTGTGCCTCGTCCGCGGTGGCACGCTCTCTCCATCTCAGTGTGGCGGAGAGGGGGAGACAGGGATGACTCTCTCTCTCCTTGCCCTGTGAACGCACACAGCTTGTGAGGTCCGTCCAAAATGTCTCTGTTGGTGTCCTTCACGTTTCCTCTCTTACACATTTGCTCTGCCTTCCTCTACCCCTTCTTCTTCTCCTTATTGCAGGTCGTACGTTGGTGTGAAGATTTGACGCACACAACAATTGAATCGACCACTCGCACAGACATTTTGTTGACTTGTTTTGTTTTCTGTTCTGTTCTGTGAGTGTGTGTGTGTGTGTCTTTCACACGCGCACTAGTTACCTCGTTGTTGTTGTTTGCTACTTCTTATTACACCACACAGAATCACTTTTTTTTTATTGCTCGCTTCCATAGACTTCCACAGAGATGAGTTCTTCATCATCAAGGCAGAAGCCTTCTGTCCCACACCCGGATGCTGGCCAGAGCGACGCCCATGTCGCGGCACGGCTTTCGCAAGAAGAAGGTCAGGTTGAGGACTTTGCCCTAGAAAGCCAATCACGCTCTCAAAGCCTTCGCGATGGCATTCAAGCAACGCTTCAGATGAGCGGTGTCTCTGCGCAAGCGCTGTCCACATCGCGCCAGCACCAGCCTTCCGCCGGGGCGCTCCTCGGTGCGTCCTCCACCTCCCTGGCGCAGCTCGCCCCGTCCACACGCGTTTCGTTCGCGACGTCTCCGATGTCCACGACCCCCGCTTTGGCGACAACAACAGCAACAACAATGACAACCCGTTTGCACGCCGTGCCGTCTCTTGCCATGCTGGAGAAGAGCGTGGATGACCTTATCTTTGCCTCCACGCCACCTCCGCTGGCCGCGCCGCCCCCGCTGCGGCAGCACGCCGGGTCCACCACATCAGACAGCACGCGAAGCACAGCACCTGCGTCAACAGCACCGAGTAGACGGCCACACCAGCCACAGGCTCCGGTACAAACTGTGTCGTCCAGTGACGTGCTTCTTCAGAGCTCACGTGAGAGCGGTGTGAGTCGTGCGGCGCAGCCGATCTCCGCGCATGCACAGAAGCCGCCGCCAAAACAGACGGTGTTGCCAGCAGCAACCGTGACTGCGACTGGGCCACGTACTCGTCCACCGATTGTCGGTGCACAGCCGCCTCTCTCGCCGTTCGCCTCGCCCGCGTCGGCGCACCTGTCACAACAACAACAACAACAGAGAGGCGCGCATCGCACTACCGGTGCGGCTCCTGCTGTGTCCTCACGATGGACAGACGACACGACCACCACGATGGATCACGCGGTGCACGTCCCGGCGGCTCTGCGCGGTGCCGGTCGCCGCACGATGCTAGATCTTGTCCTTCAGCGTGAGCGTCACGCAGCCACCTCAGCCGCACCCGACGAGGCGGCTCCCAAAAAGACGAATCAGAATCAGAAGCAGGCAGAGGCAGATCAGGATCAGCGTGGTGACGGCAAGACGAGCCGCACGGCGCGTCGCCACGCCAGTGCGGTGCAGGCCTTGCTCTTTCCTCGCGGCATCGCTATCGACACTGCAACCCCATCGCCGGTTGCCCCGTCACCCGCCGCTGCGCAAGTCACGGCAAAGCACACGGAGGCGGTGCAAGCGCTGGCGACCTCGGCAGACCACCGTCATGCTCACAGCGCAGCCGTGGACGAAGAAACGGAGGGCGTGGAGAACAGAGAGGCCAGTCCTGACCTGCGGCGCAGCCTCCGCCACCTTCTCCCGTCCGCGCGTGCCAAGGCAGCGGCGCTGGTGAAGGGCGATGCCGAGGCCCAGCGTGCCCAGCGGCTGCACACTCAAGCGCAGCTCGCCAACGACATCTCCGACTTCAGCAGCAGCCACAGTGACGAGGGCGAAGTAGCGGTTGTGGCGATGGAGGAAGAAGAGGAGGGCCGTGGCCACGCGCAGCCGCCAAAAGCCACGTCGCACATCAGCTCTTTCGCCACCAGCTCGCAAGCGAGTCACGCGGTGCGACGACCACCGTCCAACACAGGCGCGGCCCGATCGGCTGTCAGCGCTTTCTTGGCGCAGTTCGGGGAGTCCGACGCACCAACACCCGCGCCAGATCCTCGACATGCTGCGAATGCCATCGCACCGCTCACGACGGCATCACGTCACCACCCACGTGCCACCATCAGCGGCCTTCTTCGCGGTGACGACAGTCAAGAAGCGCCGGGTATGGCACGCGAGACTGGAAGTGGTGGTGGTGGTGGTGGTGGTGGTGGGATTCCAGTGGATGCCCTGCTCGATGTGGCGAGCCCCACCCCGGGTGCAATTCACAAGCACGTCAAGCAAGAGCCAGCCGCAGGTGCGCAGCGCGGCTCTGTCCTGGCGCTCTTAACCACGGAGGAGGCGAAACGCGATGCGACCGTACGCGCACATCACCACAGACGCCATCCTGAGGGGGACGCGGATATGACCGATACACTTGCGGGGCTCGCCGATGAGGAGCTCTTTGCGGGCTCTCGGCCGTCATCGCGCGCGTCGTCGTCGTCGTCACGGGGTGCTCGTGGTCGTCACCGTGGTGGCGGTGATCGATCACGGTCGTCGTCTCCTGACTCGACCACGACAACCTCGCGTGGTTCAGAAACTGGAAAGGTGTACCTCGACGCCCTCGTCGATGAACGCGTGTCGGACGAAAACCTTCTCGACACCACCACCGCCGGCAGTGCTGTCGATTCGCATGGGCGGCGCATCAGTGGTGTGGTGCCCGGTCAAAAACCGGTCAGTGCGGTCGAGGCGAGTTGGCGATCGGTCTGCCAAGCGCTGAGTGCGCTCTTGACGACGGTTGCCGCCCAAGAGGAGGCGAGCGCTCTGGAGGGAGAGACCGAACGTGATGCGAGGCCTTCCCTTGATGTCCGCGCGTGGTGGGGCCGTTTGCTTCCCCCAGAGTGCACCGCCACGTGTGCATATCTTCTTCGCGTCACCAACTTGGGATGCGCGTTCGGCAAACCACCCGCCCTCACCATCGCTTCGCTTGCGACGGCCAACAGCGCGGGTGCGATGGCGTCTTCGGGGTTGACAGGTCGGCGTCGCGGCCTTGGAGGACTGTCTGGTGGGGATGCGCACCCGGCCTTCGTCATGCACGGGCCACCGCGGCTCCCACCGTTCACCGGGCCGTTTCTTGCGACCACCACCAACAGCAGCAGCATTGGCACGGGGCGCCATGCTCTGCAAGGGACACGCACAGTGGCCCGGCCGCAAATGGCGTACGCACGTCGCGGTGCTGTGAACGAAGAGGACGGAGACGGCGAGGATGACGCAGGCGAGGCGGTGGTGGCGAGTGAACCAGCCACGCGACACGCAGAGGAGAGCCCCGCGGCGCACTCGATGGTGTACCGGCTCTTTGAACTCTTCCAGGCAGCGCTGCTGGATCGGATCGGGCGTTACGTCTACAGCTCTCCAAATGCCACGAAACCGCTGCGTGACGACAACGAGGACGTTCGTGATGGTTCGGTGTTGGTTGATGAAATGGAGCAGCCGAACCCGCACACACCGTTCCCCACACGTGCTGAACAGAAGCAGATCAACGATGTCATGTCCTGGGGTGAGCAGGTGGCTCAGGCGCTGGAGGTGAACAAGACCCGTGCCCAAAAACAACGCCATCACAACAACAACAACAGCAATGAGAAGGGCAACATCTTCTCTGTGGCCCTGCAGCCTGATCAGCTGCCCTCGCGTCGTCTCGTGCGGCGCCTGGTCGACAACCCCACGGCGGCACGCGTTGTGGCGTACCTGCAAGGGACGTTCAACCAACACACGTACATGCCGCGTCTTGCAGCACATCCCAGTGTACCAGACCTGGAAGCCGAACAAGAAAACGCACAAGAGGAGGAGGAAGACGGCGTCGACGTCTCGCGGGCTCATGTCGATGGCCTGGATGTGCACTTTCGCGTCCGCTCCGTGGATTCCGCCTTTGGTCTTGTCCGGGTCAAGGGTGACCTGTGCTTCGTCTCGGCGGACGTGCGCGATCTGTTCTGGCCACCCGACGCGGCGGCACGAAGCTACTCGGATGGTCAGGTGCGTGCCCTGCTTCGGCAATCACTCGGTCGAGGCTGGGTGTTGCTTCTCCCTGCGTCGGTCGCGGAGGCCGTTCCCGTGTCTCTCGATGCGTGCGTGTATCTGTCCCGGCCGTTCGTGGTCGTGCCGTCGCAGCGGCTGTTGATGTCCTCGTACGTGGTGACCTCGGACGCGCTGCTGACGTGGTCAACGCGCGCGTTGACGCACCTCGTGGCGCGTGCGTTGGATGTCGGTGCACCACGGCTGCCCAAGAGACGTGAACAGGTTCGTGATGATGATGATGATGACGGTGCCGAGGAGTCCGTGCTGCAGACACCCGTGCGCGGTCAGAAGCGCTCACGCCATCATCACTACCGTGCAGCACGCGCAGGACCAGATGGCGGCTCTTCGTCCTCCTCCTCATCATCGCCGTCGGTGTCATCACGCGGTGCGTCACCTGGGCAATCTGGGTCCCGTGGTGCGCAACAGAAAGCCGCTCTTGCCGCATCCGCCGCCGCCGTTGTCGTGGTCGGGACACGCTCGCAAACCAGCACGCCGCAGCGCCCCACACGCGTCAGCTACATGCTCTCCGCACTCGCCACAGCGGCTGCCGTGCCGGCGGTCCGCGGTGCTGGTCATGACGCGCTGGAGGAGGAGGAGGCCCCGCAGCCACCGCGTAAGCGACCGCACGCTGAGGTGGTGATGGTGTCCTCGCAGGACAGTCGTATGTCGCCATCGCACGACCGGGGCCCATCCATCACGCCGTTTCGCCAGGGGTTCTACGATCCGTTCGCGCTGACGGGACTCGGTGGTGGTGGTGGTGGTGAAGGTGGGGAAAGCGCACGTCATGATACAGAGGCGGGTGAGGATGGACACCGCCGTGGTGTGGATCAGGCGTTGCGCTTCGATGACCCGCTTAGCCACAACGTCACACAAGCCAGCGGCACACACCACGCGGACGGCGCAGCGGCACAATCCTCCTCATCGTTATCAGCGCCGTCCGCGACAACAGCACCTCAGCAGCGACAAGAGACGCAACCGTCCACGACGCAAGCGGAGCTGAAGCGTGCGTGGGCAGCGCGCGATCCCGTTGGCGCGTCGTTCCCTCGAGGACCAGATCCGCGGTGGCACGTGCCTTTGGAGGTGCTGCTCGCACTCGTGGCCTTCTCACCCGTGGACACAGGGGTAGTGACCGATGCACGTGTCGCTACGCAGACGCGAGAGGCGTACACGGTCATGCCGATCCTCGGCGACGACGAAGATGTTGAGGAGGAGCAAGACGCTGAAGGGCCTCTTGAGGATGTCTCCGTGGACAGCGACGTGCGTGCGTACGGTCTCGGTGGTGGCGGTCGTGATGCGACGTCGCTGACCTCCATCACCCTGACTCCATCACGTGCCGGGCAAGCGGAGTCATTGTCGCAGTGGCCAGGGAGTACGGCCTCCGCTCCCACGGTCTCCACTGCGCAGCCGTGTGTGCCGTCTCGCACCACCGCAGGCTCGATCTCTTCCATCTTTCCGGATGTGTTTCTGGACTCGCAAAGGTGACGGGTGAGAAGCACGTGACCCAACGTGCTTGTTTCCCCTGTTTCTTTTTGTTTTCTCGCCCGTGTTGTTGCGTATCAGAGTTCGTCCGTTTCCCCACAGAAGTCGAGTAAAGGCCCCAAGCCATCGTGCCGTCACTCTGTGTGTGTGACCGCTCTCGCATGAAAGCTGAGACTCACACGCTCATTCTCTTGGTTGCATTCACACCTTTACCGAAACTCCTCTCGCTCACATTCACATTCACACACACTCTCTCTCTGCTTCTGCATTCTTTTTCTTTGTTTCGCATCTTTTCAACCGTGACCGCGAGAGAACTCGCAGAAAAACACACACACAGACGTACGCACACGCACACGCACGTGCGCACACTCATTAGCATCAAAAACAAGAAAAGTACTTTCTCTCCACCACACCTCCGCCATGGCTTCTCCGAACATGGGACCGGTGCGGCCCAAGGCGCCTGATCTGGGCTCCTTCCCACTCGACCACTACCGCGAGTGCAAGACTGAGATCGAGGAGTACTACCGCTGTCTCAAGAAGAACGATTACATGACGCCAATGTGCCGCGACGAGGTCCGCACCTACCTTCAATGCCGAATGGATCGTGGTCTCATGAAGAAGACGGAGGTGAGCAGCTTTGGTCTGCCCGAGACGGACTTTGTGCCCACGAAGCAGCATCGTGAAGATCTGAAGGAGCAGTGGTCACGCCGAAAGATGACGCAGGTCGGCGCGGGCTGGGAGAACGACTATCGCCGTGATGACCTTCACGTCCCGGATGGCTACGAGCGCGAGAAGGGTGAACAATAGAAAAGAGAAAGAAAGTGTATAGTGAGACGACAGCGCGTGTGATGAAGGAAGAAGAACAGCACCGGCTCACTAGTGGGTGAGGCGAAAGTGAGTTTGTCTCGTTTCTTCTCTCTTCTTCTCCGCGTCGTGCTCCTCTCGACTCTCGCTCTCTCTCCCTTTTCCTTTCTTTTATTCACATCTATTCAGGCCGTGTTGGCTTCTCAGTGTCTGGTTATTGGTATTTCGTTGGTGTTGGGGTTTTTGTTCTCTCTTTCTCGGTGCGCTGTTAAGAAGTGACTTTGTATGGGGTTTTTTGTTTTGGCTTCTCCCGCTCTTTGGTTTCTTTTTTTTTCACAGTCGCTTTCTTACCGCACTCGTTATTGTCTTCACATGTGGCTTTCACAGGAACACAACACTCTCATCAAAGAGGAAACAACTGGTTTACGCGAAACGAGGATATGCTCGCTCGAGCGTTTATTTGTCGAGATTTTTTTGTGTGCGTGTGTGCCTGGTCATCTTATCCTAGGAAGTGACGTAGGGATAGAGGACGGCAAAGCTCCCTTTCGACCACCGCGTCGTGGCGAGGACGTTTGAACAGTGGTTCGAACAGACACCGACAGTTGCGCATGCGTTGTTGTGATTCTGGGTCGCACACCCGACGGCCCCGATGGTGTGCGCATTCACCCCACTGACTTGACAGTTCTCCACACACACCTCCCTCTCTCTCTTACACTTATACAAACGTTTCTCTTGCGCGACGACAAGGCGGCGCAAACCATAAAGCAAAACTTGATTTTAAAAAAGAAACACAAAAAGCGGAGAGTGCATCGCCGTGCTCTCGCGTACAAAAGATGGGCAAGGTTAAGCGGCAGTCTGACCATGCCATCAAGAAGATCCTCATGAAGGAGAAGAGCATCTCCATGAAGAAGAAGCGCGAGGCTGACAGCTTCCACCAAGCCCCCGAGTCCACCCTCAACGACAAGGCCAAGAGGGATTTCATGTCGCGAGAGTTCCTCAAGGCACAGGTCACGCAGGCCGCCCCAACACAGTCGTCTCAGTTCCTCTCCTACAATAGCGCGCTCGGTCCGCCGTTCCGTGTGTGGCTCGATACGAACTTTATCAACTTCTCGATGCAAAACAAGATCGATATTGTGCAGGGTTTGATGGATTGTCTGCTCGCCAAGGTGATCCCCTGCATCTGCGACTGCGTCTTCGCTGAGCTGGAGAAGCTGGGTAAGAAGTTCCGCATTGCCCTGAAGCTGGCGCGCGATAAACGCTTCGAGCGGCTCACGTGTGATGGTAAGTACGCCGATGACTGCGTCGTGAAGACCGTGACCCAGCACCCGATTTACATTGTTGCCACCTGTGATCAGGAGCTGAAGCGCCGTCTTCGCAAGATTCCCGGTGTGCCGATCATGTACATTGCGAAGCACCGCTACACGATCGAACGGTTGCCAGAAGCCTATGGCGCGCCGAACTAAAAGGGCTTTGACGTGTTTCCACACGCACACACAGGCACACACTTCAGGTTCTCTTCTTTTTTCTCTCTCTACAAACACCCTAATTTGCGAATAACTAACCCTAAACGTGCCTGACGATGCGATCATCTGAAGGGAGGGAGGAGTCTGTGGCACTCTCACACACTCACTGCATAAAAACATACCCAATGTAACCAACTGGTGACAGAACACTCCAGACGTTATCTTCGTTGTCGATGTGTGATCTTCGATGAAAGCACATACATGTACAAGTGCTACCGTGCACATTCCCTGATTGACTCCTGATTGTTGTTGAATGGCCTGCGTCCCTATATGACTCCCTTTTGGTTGTGGTCGTGACGATCAGCCGAAAGCAAGAGCAACAGGTAGCTGCGTCAGATACCTACACACACGTTGCTCACGTTGTACATGTTGAGTCAACACAAGGCCGAGCGCAAGCGTGGGAATGTTGATGAAGTTTTTTTCTTTCATCCTTCACAATCCCCTTCTCGTTTCTCTCAACACATCTTTCACTCACTCTTCATCTTTCTCTCTTCCTTTTTTCCCCTCTCGGGTAGCAGCATTTGCTTTGGATTCGCTGGTGGACGCCGAGATGCGAGTCTTCACACGCGCTGCTTGCGCACGTGCACGCGGCCGCGGTGTCGTCGTCAGTCTGCCCGATCCCTCGCAGGGAATGACGCGGGTCGTTTCCCTACGCTGCCATTCACCATCCCAAGCTGTGCTCGCGCCGGCCGCCTTGTCAACCGCATTGCGATTCAAGAGCTTCCACTTCTACCTGAACCTACAAGATCCCGAAGATACGCGTCGCTACGTCGAGGAGGAGCTCGAAAGGCTCGCTGACAACCACAAGAAGGATAGTGCCGCGTACCTTCACAGCCTGCTGAACCTCTCCCTGAGCTACTATCAAGCAGAAGACTTCATCAAGGCCCGAGAGTTTGCCGAGTACACGCATCAAAAGGCGCGTGCGTACAACGCCAAGTCCTCGCTTCTCTTTCTCACTGCCACGACCTGCGCGCACTGCTGCACGCGCTTGGCGGATGAGTACGAGGTGCACGTGGCGGAGGCGGAAGCCAAGGCACACACCTCGGCCAGTCTCGCGCCGAAGCCGTCGGTGGTGTTTTCCGCCAAGCGTGCGATTCGGAAGCTTCGGGAAGACGCGACACGCTACGAGGGGATCGCCGCGCGTATTCAGGCCCGGCCAGACATGGCCTTTATGAAGGGAGCACACCACGCTGGGGTCAATCCTGAACGACGCAAGGCTTACTACGATGGTAGCAATAGTAACAACGCTAATAGTGGTGACTCAGAGACCAAGCACACCGCCGGTGAGCAGGGCGCCAACGCCCAGAGTGAGACCTACGGCAGCGACGATGAAGGCGACGACGCGAGGAGAGACACGACGACCTCAGGCACGTCACGTGCACGTGCGACAGCTGCGCGTGGTGGGAGAGGACTGTCCTGGCACGAAGACGCCACCGATGTCGATGAGGAGTTCGAGGCGCACTACTTTGGTGACCGCTGGCAGCGTCGCCGTCGCCGTCCTGAACACGCCGAAGTGCGGCGCTACTACCAGCAGCAAAATGCTTCTGTGAGTCGCGCTGGGCGTTACAAAGTTCCCAAGTAAGGGCCGCAAAGGTGATGTAAGGTGTGTTCATGATGTGTTCGCGTTGTTGTTCTCGTTGTTGTTTTTGTTTTGCGTCATTCACGCTTTTATTTCTCTGTCACAAAGCATGAAGATTTTCTCAAGGCAGGACCTATCACAGAGAGAGCAGCGCACATGACCTGCGGCAGCTATTCCCCGGTGCATTATCTCTCTCTACCGTCTCATCTCTCACGCACTCATTCCACATCTCATATCCTCCAACACGTGCTCTCTCTCTCTCTCTCTCCTCATTCATTTCCTTCATCTCTTCGTTTCTTGCTTGCTTACTTGCCGTGTGTGAAGCGTTATTTTTTTTTTGCACTATTTGCGTCATGTTTCGCCGCTCTGTGGTGTGCGCCACGACAGCGAGCGAGTCGCTGCTGGGGTACCCGATTCGACGCGCGGCGGCCTCGGAGATGCTTTACGGTGGCGTGCGTCTGCGCTACCTCGCCGGTCATCCCTTCGCGCTCCACAAGATGCGCAGCGAGGAGATGCCATCACCATCGCTTGAGCGCGAGCGACACGACATTGGGCTCGAAATGCAGCTCCCGCAGGACGTGCCAGGCGGTTACAACCACGTCAACATGAACATTCAGCGCCAGATCGCACCGGGTGATGAGGGCCGCGATGGGGCATCATCCGAGGCCCCCAAGTGGGACCTTGGCGAGTACTTTGGCCAGCTGCATCACCCGGAGCGGCACCACAACTCCTCGCTGCCGTACAGCACGGGCGACACGAATAACGTGATGGGCTTGCGTTTGTTTCCGCTTAATCTGCACGCGCGCATGCGGACGGAGGGGGTGCGCATCAAGACACAGGACGCGCTGGAGCGCTTGCGTGATGCGCAGCTGTGTCAGGCCGTCGGGAAGCCGATCGAGTTCCCACTGCCGCTGGCCAAGCGCTACGCCTACGCGCGTCTGCGTGACGAGAAGAAGGCGAAGCAGAGTGCCGCCACCACCGCACCACAGTACGCGCACCTTCGCGGTGGAGACTTCCATCCGCCGTCCTCGCAGCTCTCCATCTTCACGCGCCCCATCGATCGCAGTGGTGCCGAGAGTGGCGCCACGCCCGTTGTGATGTCGAATGCGGGTGGCCCTCTTCCGTTTTACGTGACGCCGTCCGCGTCTGCGTCTGCCGCGGCGGCGCCGTCGGCGTGGAGCTGGAAGCCGCTGCAGATGCTGAAGCCCATGACGCACAACTGGAGCGCCTCGATGCGAAGCAGTGGCACGCGCGGCCCACACATGCAGCTCATGCAAGAGCGACTCGATCAGAAGGGCTTTGGTTGGAAGCGCAAGTCGCGCTCGCTGTGGCAGCAGGATATTGCCACCGCTGGCTTCCGCCCGCATCGCTACTTCTAATCAGGCGAGCCGTGTGTCTGTGTGTGTGTGTCTCTCTCTCTCTCTCCTTATCATATGCGTTGCGTCTATTGTGACAGCTCGGTGTTACGTTAGAGGAGCTTTGGTGATGTTAGTGGTGTGGCACACATCTGTCTGTGTGTGTGGTACTGGTCGTGGTTCTTGTGTGTGGCTCATGCTGACAAATTCAATTCAAAAAAAACAAGAAAAAGTGTGGGTAACACATGAAGCTAGAAGCTGGAGCCTATTCCCTCTCTCTCTCTCCTCGCTCCTCGCTCTTTTCAGGTTGACAACAGAAACAGTGAAACCTAAGCTCATCCCCAAAGCAGAGACGCCCGTGAAAATTGTTTTCTCCACGAGCGTCTTCTCACGGTTGTTGTCGTCTTCCTCAAAAAGCGATCAATATGGCGTCAAAGGCCTTGCTTCTCATGAACACTCAAACGTGCACGAGGAGTGGAGCACGTAGCACTATTCCCATCTTCCCATCTTGCCCAAATCCTCACTCACTCTCTGATTCTGCTCATCTTATTGTTTTCCTTCTTTTGCACGCACATCATCTTCCCACCTCGTTTGTGAACAACAATACAGCACAACGCACAAAACTTCGCTGGACGAAGTTTTCCCTGCCGCGACAACTGCCTAGCTATTCAATTTTTCCTGTCTTTTTCTTTTTCTTTCTCTCTCTTTTTCACAACACGTGTGTTTTCGTTCCCCTTCTTTTTTCCGCCCAAAAACCAGGTACCTGAGCTTCATACTTCCGCCAAAGTGTACCAAGCTTGTTGTTTCCCCCTTTTTCCGTCCTTTTTTTTTTGCACTCTTTAACTTGTTTACTCGCAGATTGCCATTTTTTTTTTTTCGTTTCTGCGTGTGTTTTGTGTTTCTGTTTTTTTTTTCGCTGTCACGGTCCACAACTTCTATCTGCCGCCTCTCTGACATCCTCGTGTTTTTTTTTCTTCACGTTTTCTTTGATTTTCCTTTCTGTTTTTCTGATTCCCTTTTCTCTCTCTCTGTCTCTGTTACTGTTGTGGTTGCTGTTTCGTCCATCGCACGGTCACCCCGAAAACGACGAAAAAAAACAGTTCCTGCCTGTCGAAGCAGAACACAATCGTGGCTACTTAGAGCAAAAAAAAAGAACGCAATACTAGCCGAGAAGAAAACGAAGAAGAACTCGTTTTCCCTTTTCAATTCCCCTCTTCTGAGAGCTTATACTGTCCGTACTCGTGTAAGTGTCTTCTCCCTTTTTTAAAGGTTTTCACCTTCCCTCGTGTTTCCGTTCCCTACGCTTCTAGTGTTCGCGTTCCGGGTTTGATTTATTCATCATACTCTTTTTATTTTCTTTTCATTTTTTTCGCAAGTTGAAGCACAAAAAAAGAAAAATAGATCTTTTCTTTTTTTTTTATTCCCTTCAATTGTTCACACGAACCAGACTCAAATATCTTGGTTTGCTCCCTGTGGACACGTGCGTTTCTTTTTCATCTGACTTGTTACTGTTGGTTGTTGTTGTTTTCCGCAATCAGCCGACATTAACACTCGCTTTCTCCCCCTTTTTTTCATTGGCTTGTTGTTTCTTCACTTCCAAGTGCCTTTAGCATAGCTTCTTTCTTTTCCTATCCTCTAACTTTGTGTTTCGTGACACAGCTTCAGCGTCTCCTGCGCATATTGATACGACAAGATCCTCGCGCCCGAAGCGAAACAATAAAAAAAAGAACAAGAATAAAGCACTACATCGATTGCAAGCAATACATACACCATGTACACCACTGCTGCAGTCTTTCCCACAACCGGCCACGATGGTCAGCACGCCACGACACCGTCCGCGTACACCGGTGGTGGTGGTGGTGTCAGCAGCGCGCCGCCTCCTTTTTCGATGGCCTCTGTCGCCTATGGCCCCGCGACTGTCGTGCCCACGCTCTCCAACCACACGTCCGGCGATTCGCGCCGCAGCGCACGCACGAACCCGGTTGTCTACCAGGCCACCAGCTCCGTCCTGAAGGAAAAGCTGTCCCCGCAGAACGCCCTGATGCCGACCGCGATGATGAACCCGTACCAGTCGCTGACATTCGGTCATGCGCCAGTGCAGGCCCCGCTTCATCCCGGTGTCACCACGCCGATGCCGTTCGCGGTGCAGCCCCACATGCTCCCTGGCGCGGGGGCGGGGGCAGGGCAGATGTTCTTTGGCTCGCCATCCACTCCCGGTGCGCCGTTTGGCATGAGCAGCACAGGGTTCTTCCCGCCGTCGTCATCGCTGATGGCCGCCGCCCAGGCGAACTGCGCTGCCGAGAGCTTTCTGCAGCGCGAGATCGCCATGGCCTATCTCTCCTCTCAGCAAGCCGCGGAGTCGTCTGCGCTGCAGTTCGCCAGCGGTGCGCCGACGCAGCCATCGTCGTTCCTCCTGCCACACCCAGGGGCGGCGGCAGCGGCTGGTGTATGGCCAGCCTCGCAGCTTCAGCCGCCGCCTGCCTTTGGCGCGCACCACAACGTCGCCGCCTTCAACAACGTGAGCGAGGAGAGCCGTGCGATGGGGGCCCTGCCTTCGCAGTCCGCGACATCCTTGGCGAGTGCCGTCTCGCCACAGCAGCCCCCACTCTACGTGGTCTGTGGTAACCCTGCCGCCGCTGCCACGACGCGGGCCGCGCTCTTCCCACACGCGAGTAGCGGCTCCTTGACGTCGCCGACCAGCATGAGCTCCAGTGACATCCAGTCCCTTTCACAGCCGCCGCGGTCGCCGCAACAACCGCTCCAGCCGCAGCAGGTACCACCACCGCAGTACGGCGAGTTTTGCCTCCCTCCAACTGCACCGAGCCATCACCACCATCATCATCATGTCCTCCCAACGTCAGCTCAACTCAACAGCAACGCCGCTGCGACTGCCGCTGCCGGTGCCTCTGCCACCGCGCGCGGGGCCGTGGCTGTGCCTGTGGAGGAAGGCAAGTCCTTCGAGGAGGACCCGGTCCCCATCGACACGACCAAGTGCCAGCTCATCGTGAACTTTCTGTCGCAGCGCGTCACGAACGAAGAGTTCCGCAACCTCTTCCGCCCCTTCGGCGAGCTCTTCGAGCACGCCAGCCACATCATCTATGATTTCCGCCACGGTAAGGGCCACCACCACGCGGCTGCGGCTGCCGGCGCTTGCACGAACCCGCTCAACGGTGCGCCTGCTGCAACGACGGCGGGTGCCGGTGCGGGGTCAGAAGCTGTGGGCAACGCGCGCAGCAAGGGCTACGGCTTCATCTACTACCGCGATGGCCTCAGCACCGCCGCGGCGATCCGCGAGCTGAACGGCAAGGACTTGTACGGTCGTCGCATCAAGGTCCGGTACGCAGGCCAGCAGCGCAGCATCGAAGACATCGTGCATGAGGAGGAGAAGGCACTCCTTGAAGCTTCCGTCAATTATCTGCTCGAAGGTGACGACGACCTGTAAAAAAAAAAGAATTTTTGTTTTTTTTCAAGTGCGTGGGTATTTCGGTCCCATCGCCTGTTGTTGTTGTTTTGCCCCTTCCACCCCCACCCTTGTCAGTAAGAGCGTGAGTGGCATACGCACGAGGTATCTCTCTCGCGCTCTGTCGGGTTTTTTTTTTACAATGCATACATTACCAATTGACCGTCGGCGTTTTTCACCCGGCTTGTCCCGCACAGCTTCGTCGTCAGCAAGTCTTTTTTTTTCTGTTCGAGTCGATTCTCAGTTTGTTTTTTTTAAGTGTTTAACTTTTTTCTTCCTTCTCTTTTGTTTCTGTGTGTTTTTTGTTTGTTTTTTCAACCCGTTGTTTTAGCTTTCGCTTGTTGTTTTCCTTTTTCATTTTTCTTTCCTCTTTTTCGACCCAGACACTTCTGTTTTCGTTATTTTCACTTTCTTTCTTCTTTCTCTTCCTTTGCTTTCATTTTTCTTCTGTGTCTATGACGTCGTCATGTCTCTCTTTTCTCACCTTTAACTCTTTTTCCAGTGGGACGGTGTTTTTCCTCACTTGCAATAACAGCAAAAAACGCGACATCCTCGTTTCGCAGCCGTTCGTCCCTTCCGCTCGTTGTACCGTCCTAACTATGCATGGAATCACTTGGCAACTGATTTTTCCTTTTTTTCTTTTCGCTCTCCTCGCCCGCCGCCGTCTCGCTCTCTCCTCACTGTTGAGCGAGGGGCTATTCCAGTGTTCCTTTCCTTCAAAGTTTCTTCGTGTTTCCCATCACTTTTCCACTACTTTTACTGGTTTTTTAACTTTCCGTTTCCCCATTTGTTTGTGTTTTCTCTCTTCTTCTTTCTCTTCCTATGCTATCGTTTTATCCTTCGGGTCAGAGAAAGAGAGACTTTTTGTTGTCGCTCTTCATCTTCTCTCTCTTTCTCTTTTTGTCGCTGTTGGTCATCTTATATGCTCGCGATGTGTCCCTGTTACGCCATGCTTCCGGAATCTAGTGCTTGTCACTAGCTCATATCTAGCAATAGTGCTTGTGGTGTTTTCCTTTTACTGAACCGAGATTGTTGTTGTTCTTTTTTTTTTTCAAGGGTGCAGCCGCTGCTGCTGTTGTTGTTGTTGTTGTTCACCACTGCTTCCTGCGTGATCTCGTACTGTCACCGAACGGCTCAAGCACATACACTCTGCCGTCATGGTGCATGTAATCCTTGCGCGTTCGCACTCTGCTTACTGTAAGTGTGCACACGCTCACCTTGGCGGCTTGCTGTACGGTCCTCTTTATTGTTGTTATTTTTACCTTCTCCGCAAGACGTCTGCTGTTGTGTCCAGTAAAGCAGCAACAGCAACAGTGACAACAGCAAAAAAACAACAGACACAGCGAAACCACATGAAAGCAACGATATTTCACCGGTTTCCCGCCCGTAATGGTTCTCTTTCAGTGTAATAGTAATAATAAAAACGCACGCACAAAAAGGAAGCATATGGCCAAAACTTGTGTTCCACGTCATTTATTCTTTCCATGCCTGTCCGTCTGTTTTTTTTCCCTCTCTCACTGTAGGAGGAATCGGAAAGGAGGAAAAATAAACCCATTCAAATGCGAGCTAAAAGGTGTGTAGCGTCGTTCCCTTTTATTCTGTTGTCATTCTTACCTGACGCCTCCACTCTTGCCCTCAAAATGAGGATGGTCGTTTTATTTTTCTCTCTACTTTTCTCACGCAAAAGAAAGCGACGGAAGAAATTACAGACAGACACACACGCAGAGAGGGTATACTACGAAAGCGAAAGAATACGATAGACTGCCTTCCGCTCGAAAGGAGGCGTCTGTTCTCTTCTTCTTGAGCATGCCCAGTACTTCAGATCAGTTGGATATTTCCTTTTTTTTTCAGTTCATTTTACTTGGATGTTTATCTGCACGTTTTCTTTCTTTTTCGTGTTTCACTAGCATTGCATGAACGGCTCCCTCCTTTTCGCTTTCTGTTCCTCCCCTCCACTCACTCACTCTCGCTGTCTTTTCAATTCGAGGCCATGAAGCCGTGTCAACAGCTGATGAGCAAGAGTTTGCGAGAGTACCACCCCACACCTCACCCCCGACTGGGTCGTGCCATTGATAAACACTCTCTGGAGGGAGGAGGGACAGGCAAAAGGAATCGACGATCAACAATTAACACGAAACGTTGAAAACTCGCACACAGGGATGAGATCAAGGGGATTTTCGCTGTTCTCTTTTTCCCTGTGTTGTTGTTGTTTTTTTCGCTTCAGTTCCTCTTTTTCGCCGTGCTCTTATTTCTGTTGATTGTCGTCCTCACATTGACATCAACAAACAACAAAAGACAAAAGCGCGAGCATCCCGCAATCAATTCAGTTCATCTAGTCCTTTAAGGATGTTATGAATGGCACGCTGTTCCTCACTACCAGACGAAACATGAAAAGAAAAAAACACAAGTTTACCAACAAGAAGCAAAACAATTCTCTGAGTGGCTAAATGTCATTCAAGTACGGAGCTGTTCGCCCCGTGCACTCTCTCCCCACTCTCGGCACACGTGCAGACACGCAGACTGCTTTTCGCTGTTTGCTCTCTCTCTCTCATTCAGAAAGTAGCGGTGATGCTCGCACACGTGTGTGAGTGTCTGCCATGAATCCATGTTTCACTATTGCAACCATTTTGGTAACGGCTTCAGTGTTTGGATTGCATGAATGGTGATGTTGTGTTTTGTTCTGTGGTGCGCATTGCTTAGGTATGCAGCGAGATCGGTGAACCGAAACGCTTCTATCGAGTCCATCTGTAATCCTCCTCTTCATCACCTCCCCCTCTGCCTTCTTTCTCATATTCTATTACTACTCACCGAGGGAGTTACTGCGCGACGAAAAGCTTTAGTGTCCCAAGCCAAAAAAAAAAAAAAGCACACCATCAACGAAACTATCTTTGTTTCCCTTGAGAGACATTCACATTATGGAGAGGGCGCACGTTCGAAGATTATGGCAAATCGCCGAAGACCTCTTCGAAACGCAGCATAAGCCGCTCGAGGCGTTTCTCGTCCTTCACCTCCTTCTGCTGCACCGGTCTGCTGAGCATTCGTCTCTCTCTGCCGGAACGACCTCCTCCGTGTCACGTCACGGTTACGTGACCGACGCCATCTTTGACCGCACCACCGACGACAAGGGCGATGACGCGTCAAGAGACGATTCAGAGACGCGCTCGACTCGGCGGTCACAGCCGCCGCCCCCACCACATGATCTCTCACGCCCCGCGTTCCCGCCGTACTTGAAGCGCGAGGAGGCCCTCACCCGCGTGCGTGCTGCGGAAATGCTGTTGTGCCCGCCGTCTGCCCAAGTAGACAGCGCAACCACGTCCTCCTCCGCGTCAGCAGCATCGCCCGTTTCCACACGTCCTGCACTCAGCGAAAGTGTCAGCAAGCGCGCCTCTCAAGATGCACTGTCTCTCGCGCAGCACGTGTTGGCCCCACTCTTACCTGAAGCGCGCACAGCCACCAGCACCGGCCCTGGCACATCATCACCATCGGCAATGGCGATGGAGGCCAGCATCAGCAGCAGTGGAGATATCGATGGCCCCACGCGCAGCAGCACCGCCTCTTTGGGGGCTGCCGCACGTTTCGCGACGTCCGACTACTTTTTCAGTGCCGCGAGTGTGGTGGCATTGGCGTGGCCGTCTGGCAGTTTTGAGCTGCCCATTCCCTCAACTGAAAGAGACGAAGGAGAAGGGGTCGTGGAAGAGCACCATGTGCGTGTTGGGCCGTCACTCACGCTGCCCGTCATTCCCATCTCCGTGCTCGTGCGCGCGTATCTCCTCGGTGCGTCTGTGGCGCGCCGCACGCGCCGTTTGCGCCGTGCCATCGCACTGCTGCACATGGCGGAGGCGTGGATTACGGAGACGATGGGCGCATCGTCTGGCAGCCGCACCGTCGACGGCGACAATCACATCGACAGCAACAACAAGAACGATGACGACGATGATGATGATGATGAGCATTTTCAGCGCGCCGTGCGTGCGATGCGTCACGACCTCGTCGCACGGCTTGACGAGGAGAACAAAGACCTCCTCTTCCGGAAACTGTCGCGACTCGCACCATCACCATCAGGCGTCACAACAGCATCTTCTGAAGAAGCCCGCGCCGTGGAAGCACTGGATGCCGTCCTCGGTCAGTTTGTTCGATGGGAGCGATGGTGTTGTCTGCGCCTTGTGCGTGCCGAGCTGTGCAAGACCTACCACGCGCTCGTCACCACCATCCACGCCGCCCAGCTCTTTCACATCAGCCCCAGCCCCACGTCGGCCGCAGCAAATGCGTCTTCTCAGGCACTGGGTGGTGACAAAGCAGGGCCGCTGAAAGGGTTGACGAGTGCGAGTCTGCAGACGGAGCGCAACACAGATGGTGGCAGTAACAACAACACCTACCACACACACGCTGGGCGTTCTGGCGCTGCTGCTTCGGCTGGGCTCGCGACGTCCACGCTGTCACGTCAGTTTCGCCGTGCCTCTGTGGCGACACTCGACGTCAAGACGCGCATGAAGGAGTATGGCGAGTACCTGATGCAGCTGTCGCACTGCGCGGCACCCCAGCCGTCCTTTGCCGAGACTGTGCCGCGATCGGGCTGGTGGGCGTGTGTGGTGACCGGGCGACTCGTGGTGTCGTGGTCGGCGGTGATGGGGGACAGCTTTATGAGTGCAGAGGTGCTGGCCGTGAGGGCGGAGCGCGCGGCATCACACGACGGTCCCCAACGCGCAGGTCCGTTAGAAATCGCGACGAGTATGACGTTGGCGCACTATCGCACACTGGCGCTGGTGCTGCAGCACTACTACGCGGCCTGTACAGGTGCGCCATCGCCGTCCTCCGCGCACGACACCGGGCACAGTGTGTATGGGGAGAGCCTCGCGGCACACCTGGAGCCGTTACTCACGACGCAAAAGCGTGCGCGTGATGAGGCCGATGACACGGATGACGCTGATCACGGTGTGCCTGCTGCCCGTGATGCCGCGCCCGATGCTACGGAATACGACCTCCTCTATCAACTCGCGCTTCTCGGCTTCGACGGCCGCTTTACACAGTGGCAGCAGTGGCGATGCGATGAGAGTCGTCAGATCGTGAAAGAGGACCAGCCGCAGCAACAGCACCAGCAACACTCGATGATGATGCACTGGCTCTCGCACGGTGTGCGGCGTGCGCTGCAGATGCTTCTTGAGCTTTACGCCACCGTGCACGCGCCAGAGCTGCCGAACCACGAATCGAACACCCACAAGGATGCCGTCTCGGGCTCGGAAAGTGAAGGCACATTATGGTCACTTGCGGAGGTCACTGAGGAACGCCTGCGCGATGTGCTGCGTTGTATTGACCACGAGATGCTCGCTCTTAGCAGCCGACAAGACCCGTCCCCCGCGTCCGCACCCCCACACGCAGCATCAACAACATCCGAAGCCGCTTCCACGGTACAATCCAGCGCCGTGTCACCTCCGTGTCGCGTGCGGCGACTCGAGACCAGCCCGTTTCATCAGGTGCGCCTGCTCATCCTGATGAAAACGTCCGCGCTCCTGCTCGCTGCCTCGGCACAAATGCAGCAGTTCAACCTCTCCACCGCGCTCGATCACATTGTCAACGCGCAGAGCTTCATGGGCGTGCTCTACCGCCACGTCCAGCACATCGCGACGTGCCGCACTGAGATGCACCTTATCGTGGCGTGCTTCACGATGCAGCTGCAGCTGCGGGATGTCTCCGCTGCCGTGCTAGACGAGGCACTCGCCGGGCACGTCCGGTCCTCATCCGCGACTCCCAGCGCGGGCATGGCGCCGACGTTTCTCTCTCAGCTGCACGGCGGGGGTTTTGCGGCTGACGGTGCGTCGAGCGGTACGGCAGGTGGTGGCCTCTTCCACAGCACGTCCTCGTCCTCCTCCTCCTCGTCGTCATATCTGGCCGGTGTCGCGTCCCCCGCCGCCTCGACAAACTTGCTGGCCGACCTGCTCCACGACGTTGGTCTCCCACTCTTTCACCTCGTCGCCGCTGAGCAGGCTGCACAGGAAGGGCTGCTCTACACGCATCCTGCCGTGCGGCTCCTCGTGCGCTTGCTGCAGGCATACGCCGTGTTTCAGTGCGCCTCCTACGGGGCCAGTCGCATGGCGTTTGCGCAGACACATCACGCCACGGATGGTGAAGAGGGTGGTGGGACGGGAGCGCCGACTTGGCGGCCTCTCGCGACAACGCAGAGGCAGCGCTGCGCGTCTGCACTGGGCCTTCTTCTCGCACCGCTGGTGGCATCGTTCGATGTGTACGACGCCGAGGACGAACTCGCCACCACATGCGATCCCAACGCAAGCGGCAGCAACAACCCAACACCAGGCTGGCCCGTTGCCTGGACACCAGCGAATCGCGTGCTGCTCCTGCTTCTCCGCGGTCTGTGGCTGCTGATGAACGATCACGACGAGCTGTCTGCGCGTCGTCTCTTCAAGAAGGCGGCGCAGGTCGCAAAGCGCCATCTCGGCACGTTGGATGGACTCACCGCGGATGCGTTGCAGTGGCTCGCGACATCCGCACAGCTGTCCGAGTCCGTCAGTGGTGCTGAGGGTGGTGGTGGCGGTGGTGGTGGTCAGCGCGATGAGGCGCAACCACCGCTCGATGGCAGCGCACCTGCGCGTCTGATGTCGTCGTACGCGCAGGTGGCCATGCACGTGGCAATGCGATGCAGTGCCGCAGCGCTGTGGCGTCTCGAGGAACGCCTCTCCGATGACGGTGTCTGGTCTGACAGCGTGCAGGCCACGCAGGACGCGTTGTGGCGCGAGGCTGGCTTTTCTCCGGTTTCGCTGTCGACTCGTTGGCGTGCTGCCGTGCGTGACGTCTGTGGCGCGGATGACGACAGGCACAGTGAAGAACACGCGCGTGGGGAGGCGTCAGGCGGAGGTGGTTCGGGTGGTGCACCGGCACCGGATGTGCGCGAACAGGAGCCGTCTCTCATGGCGTACAAGAGACGCAAGCTGCTCGTGGCGGCTGTGACGTTCTTGCCAGGCACGTCGAGCTACGCTAGACTGACTTGATGGTCCCCCCTCCTGCATCGTCACCTCTTGTGCTGTTGTTGTTGTTGTTGTTTTCAATTTTACGCGTCATAGATTTTGACTTCACAGACATGCGGTCATCTCCGAGAAACAACAAGAATAATATTTGTGTTCCGTCTCTCTCTCGTCCCTCTCGACGCCTGTTTTCTTTGACGACGATGGTGGGAGTTATAAAACTGAAAAAGAAAACAATCAGCCACTCACGCGTAACGTGGAAAAAAGAATGGGTCACAACAGGAAGAGACTGCGGCTTGAGTAATCGCGCGCATGTGGCCGTCGTCGTGGCACGGCATCGCTCTTCTCACAACACTGCTTCCTGTGCTCTTCTCTCTTTTCTCTTTCCCTCTCTTGTCGATCCTCCGCTATCCTCACTTTTCTCTCGCTCTCTGTCTGTCTCGCTCACTTTGGTGTCTGCGCATCTACTGAAATAAAAAATCAAAGAGTGCGTCAGAAGAGCGTTAAAAACTCAAAGAAAAAATACTGATATTCATTGCACCCACACATAGTGACTTTCTCTTCTTCTCCTTTTTTTCTCTTCCTTGACTCTTCCCTTCTCTCCTGATAGCCAGTCATGTTCGAGAGTAACCTCATCTCGCAGATCAATCTGCAGTCCAAGCTGCCCACCTTCGTCGAGGTGCAGGTGGTTCAAAGTCTCAACGCGTCGCTGCGCAAGGCCTGCAACTTCGCCCATGTGCTCCTCGCCGAGAAGGTTGACCTCGCGGCACGGCTGCTCCCCTACAACGATGAGATCTATCTGTTCGGTTGGGCTCTGCTGGAGCGGTTACTGCTCTTCCACGCCGACACCACCTTCACCGAGCTCATCTTCGGCTTGCGTCGGGCGTCTCTTGTGGGTCCCGCTGCACGCGGTCCACGTGCGCCGCTGGACGTCACGTCACTCGCGAGTTGGCTGAAGAAGCTGCGCTGGTGGGTGCTTGGCCCACGCCCGTCCGTGCTGCCGGAAGAGCGTGGCATGCGGTACATCAACGACGGCGTGGCGGCGGCGAGTTCACCGGCGACGTCGTGGGGCGAGTCCAAGGCAGCACCGCAACGCGGTGTGGCGGCGGCCCCCACGGCAGCAGGCGATGCACTCGCCGCGTCTGACGGGATGTCTTCGGTGATGGCCACCGCCGCGACCGCCACAGTTAGCGATGAGCTCGCTGCCCCGGAGTCAATGTCCGACATTTCGGCGCAAGAACTCCTGCACACGAGCCAGGCCTCGTACGGTCACCTCCGCTTTCGCCCGCTGGTGTACCGTCAGAAGCTCATCTCCCTTGTCTTGCTCACGCTGAAGCCCTACGTGGAGAAGAAGCTGGCGGACTGGTACGCCCAGGAGACGGACGACAGCCAGGATGCGGTGGCATACCGCGAAGGCTACGCCCGCCGCTATCCAAACCGCGCATTCCTCAAAAAGTTCGCTGCCACGTACCTGTACCCTATCGCGTACGTCGTCTCTGGCAGCTCCAGCTTTCTCTACCAGATATGCTACTTGCTGGAGCTGACGCCGTACACGTGTGCCTCGCACCGCATCTTCGGCATCATCCTGCGCCGCAGCACAGAAGACGACGCCCTGGCCGCCACGTCACCGCAAGCGAAGCGCGTGATGCTGCTGGCGCGCGTGCTCCTCATGTTTATCGTCTTCGGGTTCCGGCTATTGGACATGTCGCGCAACTCAGACACGCTTTCGAGTGTCGCGCGCACCGACGGGACGGAGTCGCTGCCGATTCCACCGCCGCCGGTCTGGGGCGTGGACAACCGGCCTGGCCCGCACCCCACCTTGTCGCGCCGCAACTCCTCCATCAGCTTGTCGATGAACACGACGACGATCCAGGAGAGCTTTGATGCGAACACGCCACAGCCGGGCCAGTGTCCCGTGTGCAAGCGTCCTGTCACGAACGCGGCGGTGTGTACGGCAAGTGGCGTCATTGGATGCTACCCGTGCTTACAACAGCACATCCGCGAGCACAAGAAGTGTCCCGTGACGCTCAAGAGTGCGACCGTGGAACAGATCCGGCGAATCTATGAGAGCTAAAAGAAGAAGAAGAAACAAAAAAACAACAGAGTGGAGAAGCTCATCTCTCTCCCTTTTTTTTATCGATTCCGGCTGGTGACGTTGTGTGTTGTTGTTGTGGTGTATTATTATTGCTCTTCCGATTCAAAGGAATTCAGTCTCAAAAGCTTTTTTCTTGCACACATGAGAAACAATAGTCAGCGTAAAAAATTAACGGCCTTTCCAGTGACACTGCCACACAAAAAAATGGGGGAGTCGATGGCGTCGCGATTCTCTAGCTGGAATTGGTCTTATGAGAACGAGTCTTTCAAATCACAAGAGAAAAAACGTGTGGCCCACAAGCTCACTACGCTGATGCGTGACTTGCGGTTCGCAATGTGATCACCGTACTTTAAGCACAGCGCAGGGAAGACAAACAAACCGGAAAAAACTAAGTCAGCCATATCAGTTGCATTGCTGTTCACTTCATCTCCTTTTACATATGTTGTCGCACGTATCTGCCCCTTATCTCATCTCTCTCACTCACTCACTCACTCACTTGTACGCATACCTCTGGGTGTTTTTATGTGATTCCCGGGCTCCATTTAGTGTTGTCCATCATGGGAGGAATCAAAGGCGGTGTCGGCAGCTTTCTGCTTCGCCGGTCGGCTGCCAAAAGCACACGGCAGAAGCACTTCACAGGACCGCAGTATTACAAGCGCAAGACGTTTCAGTTCCCGAAAGGCTACCACCGCATGCACAAGCGCGACGCCCCGGCGATGCAGCGATCTGCGAGCCCAACCCAGCAAATCGAGCATGCGCGTTACAGCCACCTGCCTGGTGATGCCCGCACTCGCCCTTCAGAGGACTTCACCTTCCAGACGCGTGTTGACAAGGCCATGTACGCATGGGATAAGAAGGGCTCACTGCAGCTCCATCAGATCGGCGGAAAGAAGGAAACATTTGTGTGCTACCGCTGTGGCTATCCTGTTCGTAGCGCACTCGTGGCGATTAAGGACGATAACTGGGATTGGCGCATGTGCTATAGTTGCTACACGGCAACGATCGCGAACGGCATGGAACGCAACACGTAAGCTGTCGTTGCCTGCCCTTTTTTGTGTGTTTGTTTGTTTTTTCGTTCTTGTGGACTGCAGACCTGGCATGTCCTCTAGTTTTTGTGCTTCCCCTTTTTTTTGTATACACACGCAGCTCACCTCCGTGTTGCACGTAGCTCACAGATTCACTGTCATGAAAAAAAAGAACGAAACACTGGCCTGATCCGTTTAGTTATGTACGTTGTTGTTGCCTCACGGTTGACATCCACATGTCTGAAGTGGCGTCTCATGATCGCGTATACCTGCTCAGTATCGATTGAGAGGAAGAGAGCACATCCTTGACTGTCACCAACCCTCACCCCTCCTTTCATCACCCGCTCCTATTCTCTCACACCCTTCTTGCATTCTCTCTCTCTGGTGGTTTCTCACAAAAAGTACGTGATCTTCCGTTTCCTAGGTCATCAACAGGTCAATGCGCGGGGGCAGTTTTCGCGGTCGCGGTGGGGCTGGTGGTGGTCGTGGCATGCGCAGTCAGAGCCGCGGTCGAGGAGGGGGCGGGTCGCGCGGCGGGTCCCGGGGCACCGGCGGAGGTCGAGGCCACTTCCGCGGTGCGGGTCGTGCGCGCGGCCGCGACAGCCACAACCGCCAGGGTGTGTCTCGAGGGCGTGGCCAGCAGCAAGGAAGTCGTGGCAGTAGTCGTGGTCGCCGCAACAACAACGCGCGTCAGGAATCCGGCGGGTACTACCGTGGTGACCGCCAGGCAAACATGTACCCCGCCCCCGCGCAGAGTCCGTCGACACAGCCCACCGCCATGCCACCATTCTCCACACAGGAGTTCAACTTAGACATCAACACCAGCTCCCACGAGATGAAGCCGGAAGGCATCAATGACAAGCAGGACGAGGTGATCTGCCACGTCGCCAAGTTCGTCGTCTACTCGTGCGATGGCGCCAAGTACCAGCAGAGGCTTCGACAGCGCACGCGCCACAACCCGTACTTTGCGTTCCTCGATCCGCGTCATGCGTATCACAAGTACTACGCCTACCTCATGGATTCATACCGTTACTGGAAGCAGCGGGAGGAGGGTGGTGGTGGTTTCGCGGAAGAGGGCAACGATATGGTAGAGGCCGCGATTCCAATGATGGGCCAAGGGGTGAGTGGCTACAGCGCGTACAACGCGTACGGCGAGGCCGAGGACGGCCCCCTGGCTTACGCTGGCGCTGTGTCGTCTGGGTACGCGATGGACGAGCACGCGCATGACGCCCATCACGTCGCGGCGACGGCGGCGGTCTCAGCAGAGGCAGCGGGACCCGGTCTCTCCACAGGGAGCGGTACGGAGGGGACCACCGTTGCGGATCCTCACTACGGCGCTGGACAGGAGGCACCGAGTGGCGACGATGAGGATGTGGACGAGGATCAGTTTGAGATGGTGATGGTCAACGGCGTGCCAACGCTGGTGCCAAAGCACGCCTAGCCGCACGTCAACAACCTCACGTCGTAGTGGTGTGGTGTCTTGGTTATTGTTGTGTTGTTGATGTTTGTGGTCGGCACGCGATTGGCGTGCTCGCCCGTTGTTTGGGGGATGTTAACTGTCAATCAGGACAAATAAAAGAAAAAGAATCACAGAAAAAAAAAAGGCATGGTGTGAAAAGGCTCGGTCTCACATGCGTGTGTAGGCACGTATACGTCTTGAGTGGACGCGTGCTCCGAAAAAAACAGAAACAAAAACAGAGAGGTCAGTGCGCTGGTACTGTTACGGAAGCTTTCCAGTGGCGTGTCAAAAAGCTCACTCTCTTGTTGAGTTGATCTCACAACACTGAGTGCGTGAACTGTTCTCGTTGTTTGGTTTCGTGGTCAATAGCCCACGTGGCTTCTCAAAAGTAAGCACTTTTGTCCAATGTTGATGTTATCGGTTCATCGCGTCACCCCCTCTCTTCATCACTTCCGCATTATTTCCTTCTCTCTCTCTCTCTCGTATGTGCGATTATCGGCCGTCAAAAAAGAGCCACAAGTCCTTCTTTTGCCTCTCCCCTCTCTCTTTTTAGCCCGCTTCCTTCGTCTTCTTTCATACTCTCTCACTATCTCTCTCTCTTTCGCTTCCAAGCAAACTTTCAAACAAAAAAACAGAACACACGATAGCACACAATGGGTTGCTGTGCCTGCATTTCGCAGTCCGAGGTGGGCATCATGGAGACGTGCGGCAAGTTCACTGGTCTCGCCTCTCCCGGCTGTGTGTGTATGCTCCCGTGGACGTCCATCGTGAAGCGTCTCACCCTCCGTCTCGTTGAGCACACCTGCTCTCTCGAGTCCAAAACAAAAGACAACGTCTTCGTCAACTTGAGGCTGACGATTCAGTTTCAGATCATTCCAACGCGTGTGGACGCGGCACACTACAAGGTGCAGAACCCTCATCAAACCATGGAGGACTTGATTCTCAACTCGGTGCGCGCAAAGATTCCTCTCTACAAGCTGGAGGCTCTCTACGTTGAGCGCGGCACCATCTCCCAGCAGCTCAAGGAAGAGGTCGATGGCCTGATGGAGGAGTACGGCGTCGAGATTGTTTCTGCCCTCATTTCCGATATCGAGCCGGGCAAGGAGATCACGCAGGCCATGGATGACATCCAGCGCCTTCAGCGCATGCGCGTGGCAACTGTGGATGAGGCGGAGACCAAGAAGCTGCGTCGTGTGCGTGCTGCGGAGGCGCAGTGTGAATCTCGTCGCCTGGCGGGTGAGGGTCTTGCCGAACAGCGCAAGGCCATCGTCGCCGGTCTGATGCAGTCGATTGAGGAGGTCTGCGATGAGGTGCCCGGGCTCACGAACGTGGATGCGACGAACATGCTGCTGATGAACCAGTACTATGATACCTTGACCGAGGTGTCGCGCCAGAGCAAGTCGTCCGTGATGGTTCTCGAGACGAATGGCGGACTGGAGAAGGTGGCCGAGCAGCTCAAGAAGGGTGTGACGGAGATGATGCGCTAGACTCTTTTTTCCTTCCCCCCTCCCCTCTCCTAACACGTCTCAGCAGTGCACGCGTGTAGTCAAGCAAATTGAAGAAAAAAAAGCTTATCCGGAAAAACAACAATTGCGAGAAGTCAATTGCTTCACGAGTTTGCCGATCATGACGTGTGATTGTCCATAGGCCCAAACAAAATACGTTCGTTTGTACGCGCTTTTATACACAATTCGCACCTTACAAACCTTTTTTTCAAGGACAGCCAACACACACTTGAATTCGCATTTGTCTTGTTGTTTTTCTTTCTTTTTAAGAAAACGCAGCAGTTTTAGCAACTCCCAATTTTCCTTCTCGTCTGCTCACCAACATAGTGCTTTTTCTACTCCGTTCGTGTTTTTCATTCACCCTGCTTGAAAATCAGAACAGACAATCGGTATTGTTATACACGTTAACCGAGAGAGCTGAACCTCCCGTGCAGTGGTCACTCAGTCTCACTCTCTCTCATTTTGCTTTCTTTTCTCCTTGCTTGTTTGATTGTTTTTTCAGCACATCTCTTTTTTTCTTTCCATTCTGATCTTGCCACGATCGAGTGCCTTTTTCTTTTGATGCTTAAGACGAAGATGTCGTTGCGTCGTCTTGTTTCCGTAATAGCGTGAAGAGCAAAAAGCTCAACGTCTTTTTTGCCTCCACGTTTCGTTACGGCTCTCTTCTCGTTTTTTCCTCCTCCATCACCACCACCCGAAAGACAGCCCCAAAAACCCAAAAAGAGCGCACAAATCAGTGAATGCCAAGCTTTCACTTGTGTGTGTGTCTTTTCACTCTTTCTGGCTTTCCTCGTCAAATCTTGTGCGTAAAAAAAAAAGCACAAGATTAGCAGCTGTGAACGCTGGTAAAGTAAGACGATCAGCCAAGTCTTTCCACTCCTTGCTTGATTCTTTTTTGTCTCGCTTTTCTCCCTTTTTTTGATTTCTCGCCTTGATCCGCTGCGTCGTGGTTGTTTGTAACTCATATGTTCGTGAAATTATGTTGTTTGTTGTTTATTGTTCTCTCTCTCTTTCCACTATATACATCGAGAGTATCACTGTCTCACCACTCAAAGACACAGTGACTGTTTTCACTCGGGATCATCCCGTCTAGGGAAACAAAAAACAATGCATTCAAAGAAAAAGGAGAATATGGCCACTCCTGGTGGATCTTTTTCACTTGGTCGTTGCATCCTCGGACGCCATGACTCCACCTAAAACAGTTGCTCACTGGTGTGGCAATAGAGCGCAGCTGATGAGCTAGTGAAGGGATTATGTGAGCATGGTGCTATTCAGTTGCCATCCTTGTTTGTTTGGTTTACGAGGCCGCAACTGTGGACGACCACGTTTCCGGATTGTCGGTTGAGTCGAGTGGGCGTCATGGACCAGTGCACCCGTTTCCCCTCCAACCTCTCCCACACACATACGCACATTCACTTCTCGCCTTCCCTACATATTTTCTCATTCAAGTCTTTCTGACAACGTGCCCTCTCACTGTCACTCCACGTCTGTAGTCAATAAAAGCCAACAAAGCAAATCCACTTGTTTGGTTTTCTCTCTTTAGCCTCTTCTCCCTTCCCCTTTCTCGGTTTTCCATAACCACACCACCCACCAAAAAAAAAACACCACTAAACAGAACAATGTGCGGATCATCTCCTTGTGCCTGCTGCTACTGCGTCTCGTCCTACCATGTCGGTATCATCGAGAACTGCGGCAAGTTCAGCTCCACGGCCTCGCCTGGTTGTGGTTGCATGGTGCCCTGCTGCTACAGCCTTCGCGCTGAAGTCCCTCTCTGCCTCCAGATCGCTGTCGTCACGATCGAGTCCAAGACGAGCGACAACGCCGTCGTGAGTGTCCAGACACGTCTTCACTACCGCGTCGTCGAAGACCGTGCCGTGGATGCCTTCTACCGCTTCACAAACCCCTCCGAACAGATTGGCAGCTTCGCGGCGGCTATCGTGCGCGGTGAGGTGCCCAAGTACACGCTCGATGAGCTCTTCCTCATGTCCGATCAGATCAAGAAGGCCGTGGAGACGGAGCTGACGGAAAAGCTGCTGCAG
>JASANR010001527.1:0-110107 GCA_030849635.1 Wallacemonas sp. MBr04
ACCTCTACGGCGCCACGTGCACGTTCGACTGGCCGGAACCCGTGTACAGCGTGAAGAACGATGAGGCCTGCTTCGAGATCCTCAAGAAGGTGTGCCAGGAACAGCTGCCCGCTGGTCCGAAAGGATTCGAGACTGTCAAAGAGCCCATGTTCGGTGCTGAAGACTTCTCTGAGTACCAGCGTGTTGTTCCTGGTTGCTTCGGTAACTTTGGTGTGCGCAATGAGGCGATGGGTGCGTGCCACAACTGCCACAGCTCCAAGTACCGCGCGGATGAAGCTGGCTTCGAGACCGCTGTGCGCATCGAGGTTGGTCTCATCAAGGAGCTGCTGATGTGAGCACCCGACGGGATCACCATTGTTGACCACTAAACGCATGTTTCTCTTTCTTTTCTGTCTTTCTCTTTCTTTCCCCGCCTTTGTGTTGGCTTGCTGTGGCGACTGCGCATCACGACGCCACTATAGTCGCACTCACGCTCGAGCAGTTGCAAAGGAAAAAGGCCCTTAATCTGATACTGATAACGAACTCACTGTGGTTAAGAAACAGACATATACCTGACTTGTCGGGACACCCCATAAAAGTCAAAAACAGAGAAAGCCGCTGTACTCGGTCTCCCTCATCGTCGTGTCTTTTTCAACTGTCACAGTGTTGTTTCACCTTATTCTCCCTTTTTCTCGCTTTGTTTCCGTTCTATCGCTTTTCCCCCTCGGTCCCAAGTTTTGTTGTTGCTGTGTCACCGCTTCCCTTTCTTTTATATACTCCCAGGCCAGGTGGGCTCCTCACGCCGAGCTACAAAGCAACCAAATGCCGTTTCACGTATTTGTGGTGACAGGTAGCTGCAGCGTGACAGTCTCATGCCGCTCCCACCGTTTCTTTAGTCCCCTGCTGTCTCTCTCTCTCAGTTTGAGAAGCGGAAGACGGGACGTTGATCCTCTCCAATCCCAGTTGCAGGCGTCTTGCTCAGCCCCCACGCGTGATCTTACGGCGTGCTTCTTTTTGTGTGTGTGTGTGTGTGTGTGTGTGTGTGCAGACTTTGTGGCGCGCGTCACAGATGTGTTCTGTTCACTCCGTCCGTCCGGGTCAGACTCCAATGGTCCACAGGGCTACCTCATCCTCAGTACCGCTCTCAGCCCCATCTCCTCCTCACGCCTTCTCTTTGTGCTCTGACGTTGTTGCTCATCCTATTGTTTCACCAGTGGAGGTTCGAAATTCCTTTCTTGTTTTCTTACTTCCCTTCCCCACTCTCCTTCTTTTTTCCTGTTGGTGTTGTTGCTGTTTTTTTTTTTTGCGTTGACACCGTCGTGAACGTGGACGCTCTCAAACATCAGTCACGATGCAGGTTTCTCTCCACAATAAGGTGAAGTCCTACAACTTGACGGCAGGAAAGTCCTTGCCAGAATGGCTCAGCGAGAGGCGCAAGAACAAGAAGAGCACCGCTGGGAGTGAGAACCGCATTGAGCTGCTGCACGATTTGGAGTTCCCGCACTGCACACGCACGCTGTTTCGCTGCCCCAACGGCACACATCTCTTCGCCGCAGGTGACTACCCGTACCGCCTCAAGTGCTTCGACGTAAACGAGCTCAGCATGAAGTACAGCTTCAACGCGGACATGAACATCCTCGGTGGAGTCTGTCTGTCGTCCGACTACCGCAAGTTCGCCCTGCGCGGTGAGGGTCGTCAGATCACGGTGCACCACACCGCTGCCATCGTCGAACGTGTGCGTGTGCCTCACATGCAGCGCTGTCTCGCCTATGACCCGTTCAACGCTGAGCTGCTCTCCAGCGGCGTCTCGCCCGAAGTGTTTCGCATCAATCTCGAAACCGGTGCCTTCGTGGAGAGCTACAAGACGCAGTGTGGTGAGGTCGGGGTGAACTGCGTTGAGGTGTTTCGACAAGGTCCGGTGAGTGGGTTGGTTCTCGCGGCGGGCGCGGATGGCTGCGTGGAGGCCTGGGACTCGCGTGCGGCCTCACCGGCCTCGCGCATCGTCGTGAGCGGCGACGGCAGCCTGACCGGACTGCACGAGCACGCCGAGCTGCGCCACGTCGCGTGCGACGAGAACGGCGGCATGCTCTTCAGTTGCGGCACGGAGAACGGGGAGGTGCTTGTCTACGACGTGCGCCTGCAGAAGCCGATGCTCGTCAAGGATCACATGAACGGCCTGCCGATTGTGAAGACGTACTTCTTCCACGGCCGTAGCGCATCCACCGGCGAGCCCACGTTCATCCTCTCCGCCGATACGCGCTCGTTGAAGGTGTGGAACAAGCGTGATGGCACCAACTTCACAACGATCGAGGCGCCGGCCGACATCACGGACTTCTGCCTCTTCAAGAGCCAGCAGAACCTCGTCTCGCCGTACGAGTGTGATGACAGCGGTGTCGTCGGCATCTGCTGCGACGTCCCACGCGTGCAGGTTCACTTCGTGCCGCAACTCGGTGTGGCCCCGCGCTGGGCCAGCTTCCTCGAGGTGATGACAGAGGAACTCGAAGAGAAGAACACCGCAACCGTGTACGACGACTTCACGTTCGTGTCGAAGGAGGATATGGACGCGCTCGGTCTCACGGCAGACGACCTAGCAGGCGGCAAGGTACGTCCTGTCATGCACGGTGCGTTTATTGAGAACGGTCTCTACCGTGAGCTCAAGGCGGTCGTCGACCCAACCGCGTTCGGCGCCTACTTGAAGGAAAATGTGCAGAAGAAGAAGGAGAAGCGCTGGGGCGATCGCATCAGCCGCTTCAAACGCACGAATCCCGAAGATGGGGAGGCGGACGACGTGGTTGACGGTGACGCGGAGGGACATCCGGCAGGGACGTCTTCGAAGATGCCAGCAGGGATGGATGCCCTGCGCAGTGACCCGCGATTCGCCAAGGCCTTTGATCCGGCGTCTGGCAAGGCCGCGGCGGGCTTCAAGCTCGACCAATCGAACCCCGAGTACGCCAAGCTGCTGCGCACGATTGAAGCACGCCGTAAGAAGGCGGCTGTGCGACGCGACAAGTACGAATCTGAGATGTTCTCCATCGTGCCGGACGTCGACGGCGGGGACGACGGAGAGGGTGGTGCTTCTGCTGAGGCTGATCGCGGCCGCGAGGCGGAGAGCGCACACAAGGGCAACAGTGGCAGTGCGTACGACCCCGAGGCCGATCCTCGTCACCACCTGAAGGGTGTTCAGAGTAGCGGTAAGCAGACCCGCAAGCGCGCCACCCCGCATGGAGGAGTGGAAGAGAAGCAAGGTGATGCCACAACAGCTCCGGCATCCGAGTCGAAGCGTGGCGCAAAGCAGGTGACCATGTTTGAAGTGAACAAAGACCAGGCAGCGATCTTCACACGTCACGACAAGCAGATTCACGCGGCGCGTAAGAAGGCACGGTCCGAGAAGATGACACTTGAAGAGCGACTGAAGAGGCAGCAGTAGTTCTTCCGTACACATAAGCCCGTCTTGATTTCGGTATTTGTGTTGGAAAATGGGTGTACCGGCTCTTGCCACTGTTGGTGCTGTTGTATGGCTGCCCGATTTTATTTGTAGGTTTGTTTTGTCTTTTGCTAAGTGTCCGTATAACTCTTGTTCTTCCTTTTTGTTTGTCGCGTGTGTCGCCTACACTTGTTTTTTTTTTCAGTTTTTTTTCTCCTCTCGCACTGCCTCGCGACATTAATACATCGAGTAACTCATTGCACGTCATGCCTCAGTGGCACAATAATAAGAAGAATCACGTTGAGATAAGATCACAGCAGTCAGGTCGTGTTGTGATCCGCAAAGACACGACAATGAACGGTAGATAGAGATGCATCACTGCGCTCGTCACTTTTACGCTATACCTCTCACACAGACAGCAGTTGGGTGCACCGCGCGCTCTCTCTCTCCGTTTCGCAGCTATATATATATCTGTGCGAGTACGTACCCTTTTGCCTTCTTTACTGGCAGCTCACGCCCAAGTCAAGAATCTGTTCGGTGTTTGTAAACGCACCTACTCCCGTCGCTGAGAACTTTCAGCTCCCTCACTCGCCTCACACCAGTCTGACCTCCCTTCTCTCTCTTCTCACTATCTCTCTCTCTATCTTTGTGTATTCATCTTTCAACACGATAGTGCTGTCTCTCCCTCTCTCTCTCTCGCGCCGTCTGCTGGGTTCCCACCGTGACGCAAAGACGACGGAAAGAGTTTTACAAATCGGCAGTAAAGGAGTTTCAGTCAAGAAAGAAAACAAGAGACGGATAGCACTGAGCGAGCCCCTGCCTAGTTGCTCCTCTCCCTTCTTGTCACCACGTTTTGCTCACTCTTTTCGCTTTTCCTCTTCCCAGATTCAAGAAACTGAAACGTATGTGCATGAAAAGTGCTATATATATTATTTCTCTGTCTCTCTCTCACTCTCTCTCTTGTGGTGCACCTCTGTGTTTTCTTTCTCTCAAGTGATTTTTTTTCTGGCACCACAGTCACACAAGCACACGCACACACACACACAGAAAAACGCCATTCCGCACGTCATCACCTCCTCAGTGCATTTTTGAGCTACCTTTTGCTTTTTCATTGGTGTACAACGTCAGTTTCTAGTGTGTTCAGTTATTGCTTTTCCTTTTTTTGTTTTACCTTTTTTCTTTCATCTGTGCCTGTTGCCGTCTTCGTTTTTCGCCGCTTCTGCTGGTGCGTACGATACGAACACTCGTCACTTGAATCCTACTTGAGTGTTTTCCCTGTTTTCTGTTTCTTTGTGTGCTTGAGTGCCCCATCTTCTTAACTACACCCTTTTCTCTCACTCACTCTTTTTTTTGTGTGTAACATATATAGAGTCACTGTAAACCCAAGTACCCACTCGCACAACTTGTGATATTCCTTTTCTTTACTTTGCTTTGTGTGAGCTGATTTCTTCTTTTCTCTCTTTTCTCTCTTCTTTCTTTTTCGTTTCACCGTTGTTCGCCTTGCCCCACTTGTCCTGTCATTCACTTAGCTCTTGGTGAAACTTACTCGTTGACCCCCCATCTCTTTAGTTGCCTTCCTTCTTTTCTTTTGTTTTCTTCTCTTCTCTCTGAATCTTGTCGTTTTGTTTTTTGTTTTTTTGTTTTCTCTTCCTTCGCTCATTTCCTCCTCTTCATTCTCTTGAGACATTGCTTTCTCAATTGTTTCTTTGATTTTGCACTTCCGTAGCAGATCATTCTTATCTTTCTGTTTTTTTGTTCATAGCTTCATATCTTTGGTTTTCCCCTTTTTTTTCGTTTGCTTCTGGTGAGATACCACTAATTCTTACCTCCCAACTCGACACGAACCCTGTGTCGTTGTTGCTTTTTTTCTTCTTTTCTTCTGTTGCTCAAGACCAATAGAGCAAAGAAAGTTTGAAAGTAGCCCTATAGTTGCTTTCTGTTAACCCACTGTCACGAAGCGTGCACTCACACCTCTGTGGGAGCTGCGTCCGACACGTTTTTTTTTCAAATCGAATTTATCAGCAAAAACAAAATTCAGCATTAAAATAAAAAAAGGTTACTTCTCATAAGAGATTGTTTGCCTCGATAACCTAAGACAAAGAAGCAACGAGTCATATCCTCCTTTTTTTTTTGTGTGTGTGTGCGGACCACGTCAAGCCGTTTCCTGGTTAACGTATGCAGGACCCCCGTCTGTGGCAAGCGGACACCGCAGCGAGTGAATGTACCGTGTGTAATCGGGCTTTTGGCTTCGTACGTCGGCGGCGTCATCACTGCCGTCGATGTGGCCTCGTTGTCTGCGACGCCTGCTCACGACAGTACCTGTGGCTGCGCTTTACAGGCACAGTGAGCACACCAGTACCTCTCTTGTCACGCGCTGGGTCCCACACGTCCGGGCTCAGCGTGAGTCTCCCGCCCATGGCGACCACCACGGCGTCCAGCTTCGGAGATCAGTCGCCGCCTCAGCCGTCCTCGCCGACCGTGCCGCTTGGGCGTGACATATCGATGTGGGCAGACGGCTTCGACCCATCCCCGTCACACAGCACGCACAACAAGTCCCCGCATGCCAATCACGCGCTGCTTTCACCCAACAGTAGAGCAACAGCCGCCGCCGTAGCAGCAGTGGTGCGAGCACCAAACGCGTTGACGACTTCCGCTGCAGCGACGGCGACTGCCTCGCTGCCCAGCACGCTCTCCTCGCACTCACCACCAGACTCAAGGGAAGGGTCGCCACGGTTGTTTCCGGCCTGTCGTGCACGCAGCTCCGCCGCCGTCTTCGATCACGCGCAGGGTCAGTGGTGGATGCTCTGTCGCGTCTGCGATGCGTGCGTTGCGGTCTTTCACAGCGTGCTCTCCACGAACGTACTCGAGACCCACGCGTCGCGCGCAGCAAGGCAGACGCACTCTGCAGAAGAAGACAACGACGACGACGACGACGAAGAAGAAGAAGGGGAAGACGCGAGTCCCAGCGGTGCCACGCGCGGGATGCGAGAGTTCCTCGCGGGCCATGGCGCCGCAGAGACGAGTCTTGTGGGGAGCGATAACTCACAAACATCCGCAGTGCACGACGCACAACCACAATCACGACAGCACAGTGTGACCTCCGACCACAACGCGCACCCGTTTTCGCAGCTTGAGCGAGGCTTCACGGTTCATTCCTGGCTCTTTGATGTGCGCAACATGGAGGAGATGAAGGCCGCCCACCTCTCCGCGACACCGCATAGCCATGCCACAGCCACCGACGCCTCATCGGCGTTGGGCTCACCGTGGACCCTGTTGTCCTCATCCATTCTCACACCCGCACAGCGACACGCGGAGTTGCAAATCGGTGGTCCGTCTGTTGCACGACGTCCTCGCTCCGAGCACGACGTTCACAGCAGCGAAGAGACGGAAGCCTCGCTCAGTCGCAGCCAGTCACCACAGTCACTCCCACTCCCCGCTACCACGTCTGTGCGAGAGGACGGTCGTGGCGCTTATGGAGGGGTCGTGTCCGTCAACCGAGGCGGGCCGGTGTGCCCACCACACCGCAGCCACAGCCTCAACAGCCCCTCCTCGGCGCCGAGCTCAGCCGGCGCGGTGGTCACCACGACGACGACTGCCGCCAAGCCGCCCTTGCACAGCAGCCTCCTGGTCCCTCACGCCTCACTACAACGGTCCCTGACGCTCGCGACGGGCCTCTCGCCAACTCTGGCGCCGCCCATCATGGTCCGGATCCCGCAGGACGACGGCCTCGGCAGCGACGACGCGTCGACCGCGACGACGCCGAAGGTACCGCGCACGCCATCGGTCACGGCACGTGCGGACAGCCCTCACGCCGTCGCGTTCGCCGCGTCGATCTGTCCCGCCGTGCCGATGCTCGTCGCTGCGAGCCGCGCGGATGTCGGCGCTCTCTCGCAGGTCGCCTTGCAAGCACAGAAGGTGTGCATCGTGGTGATTGACGAGCGTGGTGTTGTCTGCAACGGCGTGGGATGGGGCAGCCGAGTGGTCATGAGCGGCGATGACGGCAGTGAGGAGCTGATGACGTTGCCGACGAGCACCGCGCCGCCGGTCAGCCTCGAGACACCGAAGCCGCGCACGGCTGCCGGTGCTGCGGCTGGCGGTGGTACGTCATCGTCCGTCTTTGGCGACGCAGAGGAAGCCCGTTTGGGCGCCGCTGCGAGTGCGGGGCGCCTTCCCAACGCCACACCGCACACACCACGTGCGCACGGTGACCAGCTGATGTCCCCCTTCATCCGGCGCCTCCACAGTGCCATCAACGCGATCCAGACGATGCAGTGCATTCTCCGTCCGCTTGAAATGCCGCCCTCAGTGCTCGAAATGTTCGGTCTCAGCGCGACGTCGTCCCCGTGTGTGCCCACATCCTCGTCCTCGACGCGCGCGCCGTTCAGCGCAGGCGCACGCCGATCTCACCGCAGTGGCGTGGAAGGCTCGCCGAGTGCTCAGTCAGCGTACGCGGCGGCCGAATCGCAACCACGTGCGGGGTCGCACCAATCGCAGAAGGCGTCGGACGTGGTGTACACGCTCGACGGCGCCACCAGTGACGACGCCGCGAGTCCACGCTCCGTCGACGACGCCTCCACGCAATCTGTCACCACACCAACAACAGCGGCAGCAGCAGCAGCGGCAGGGGAGACACTCTCTCCAGGCCCGAACTCGTGGCTGCCGTCGTTCGACCCATGGACACTGACGCAGCAGACCCAACAACAACAGAAGTCAGACTCACACCGAAACGTCCGTCGGGGCTCGCTGCCATCCATCGGCGCGAGTGCAGCGGAGACGGCCACGCCAGGCACCTCGGCCCACCCAACTGCGAGTACCGCAGCCTGTTCGTCGTCCTCTCATCCTTCAGCCGCTCTCGCCGATGACGCCGTGGCGCCAATCACGCTCGTCAACGCCGACGCTGGCAGCCACGCCGTCTTCAAGAGTGCGGGCGTGATGGGTGAGTTGCTTCTCGACTTGCCCGTGCTTGTTCTCAGTGGCGCCTCGACCGCGGCGTCATCAACAGGGAAGTCGAGAACAACAACAACAACAGCAACAGCAACAGCCACACCAGCTGGTGGTGCAGCCGCCGCTGCTTCAACCGTGACACCGTCTGCGCGTACGTCGATCGCATCACGCTGGCAATGGCACACTGTGGTTGCTGTGAGTCTCGCAGCTGGCGCGCCACGCAGCAACCCTGCGAACACCCTCTCTGGCACGCAAAACGACACGCCCAACGCGGGTGGTGGTGGTGGTGGTGGTGGTGGTGGCGCCTCTCCGTCTTGGAAAGTGCAGTCACCTCACAGTCCCTCCATCGCACGCGCTGCATTGTCGGGTAGTGGACGCCCAGCAGCAGCAGCCACGACGTCCGCCGCCAGTGCACACAGACGAGTGAGCGGAGCGGGCGCCGGTGCGGACGCCGTGGCCGCCATGATGGCGGAGGCTTCTGCTGCTGTTGCGCTGAACCCTTCGTCCTCGTCTGATGCCTTTGTGGCCGTGGCGTCCACGAACAGTGGACACGCAACATCATCGGGTCCCCAGGCGGGTCTGAGCCTGAGTGCGCGCGTGGGCATGGCGGTGCGATCCGCGAATAGCACCAGTGGTGGCACAGGCCCCACGTACATGAAGGCGCTGAAGCAGCAGCTGACTCTCGCCAGCGTGCGTGCGGATGGCTTTGTGTTTGTCGTTCTGCGGCGCCATCCGCAGGGGACGGCCACGGCTGCGGAGGAGGACGGTCTCGATGTGGAGCGTGGTGGCAGTCACTTCTCTCCCGACGGCTCCTTCGCTTCGCTCGACAGTCCCGCTGGCGCGCTGGGGGCACGACACTCGTCCACGCTGAGTACGACGCAGCCCTCCAACGCCTGCGCTGTCGTTGGGCCAGCGATTCCCGCTCCGGCCGCGGCCAATGCAATCCCCGACGACGAGCGCACCCAATTCTCAGGCAAGCAGTTGACAGAGCTGTATCAGCACCTGCTCGACACCAGCGGTAAGGCGTCCGTCGCCATCTCCGTCGTGGATGTGTGGTCCCCACCCGGCACGGCATTGCCGTCAGAGGTGAGTGGGCAGAAACGCGCAGGCACAGTCGCCATGGTAGAACCGGCGTTGCCAAGCTCAGCTCTCGTGCCTGGTCTTGTCGGCTCTGAAGATGTCGAGAGCCATGACAACGACGCCGCCTACGCCCCAAGCTCGCCGCTTCATCCGAGTTGCCCGGCGATGCCTCACGCGCAGTCACCACGGCTATCCACATCGGCGCAGTCAAACCACGGCATGAGTCCAAAGCTGAAGTCACAGCACGTGCCACGCTACGTCGATCCATCAGAGGTCAGCACCACGACGGCAGCGACTGGAGCAAGCGCGGCACACTCTGGTGCGCAGGCGCCTGGAGACAGCACGGGGCTCTCTTCCTCGGGCGGAGGTGCGTCACGACCGGCGAGTGTGGCGAGTGGTGCCAGTGAAACAAGCGGTGCGAACGTCTCTCCCTCCACGTCGGCGCCGCTCTCACCCGCCATGGTGATGTCGCCGTCACCCACCACCACCACCACCGGTGCGCTGCGTGTTATGCGGGCAATGGAGAAGCTTCAGCGAACCTGCCGGGACATGAAGGTGTGGTACGGACGCCACCCGTACACCATGTCTGTTGAGCACCCGAATCAATCGGCACTCCTTATGCCTGCCTCTCGAGGCCCGGGGCAAGAGACAGACTCTTCGCAGCCGATCAACTACCCGTTGCTAGGGACGGCGTTGACTGTGATGGCCACCAACGTGACAAAGGAGCGGTCACAAAAGGCAGTGGGCCAGTAAGAAATAAAAATGGGGCTACAGCAAAAAAAAAAACGTCGTTGCAAAGTGAATTGAGTTGCTCCGACTTCATCTTCTTTTATGTGTTTGTTGTTGTTTTTTCAATTTACGTTACACTCCACTGTACCAGTCGGTTTGGTTGTTTCGTGTTTTGTTTTTGTGCAAGACAGAAAAAGTTGTTCACTGCTCAAAGTTGCGTCTCCTGGTTTAGGGGAAGTTTTGTTCTTTTATTCATTTTTTTTTCAACAGGCTCTTGTACGCACTTGATTCAGCTATTTTTCACACTCACACTTCTTTTCTTTTTTCACTTTTCTTTTCTTCTCGTGAGCTTTAGGTAGATTCACGTTTATGCTTTCCCCCTTCATAGATCAGTTTTCACTGATCTATTCTGTTTTACCGTTTGGCATTTTCCACTCTTTTTTCATCCCCTCCGGCACGTATCGTAACTCACTTTTCAAAGCATTTCTTCTTCTTCTTCTTTTTGTCGCGACGTTAAATCGCGTGCTTTCTCTCTTTTTTTTTCTTCGTCTCGTACGCAGCACTGACACACACTCGGTAGCCTGAAGTGCCTTGGCCGTTTTTGTGATCAAGTAGCTGTTCTACCTAACAAGATTTGCTTTGAAATTGAGTTTTTCACTTTTTTTTGTGTGTGTGCGTATCTTCCACTCATCGATCGATACATATCACACTCCCACATCGTTTCAGTTTTCGTTCTTCCATCCTCGTATTGCTGTACAGCCGTCCGCATTACGGATTCCCCAGGGTTGTGTTACTCCTGGCGCTCTTTACAGCCCCCTTCCCTTCCTCCCCTTTTGGGGTGTTTGCAAGCATATCTATTCCCTTCATGTGCTAATGGTCTTCTGTGTCTTTATTGCTCGTCCAGTTCTTGCTCTTGTTGATGTTGTTGTTTTGATTGTTTGTTCTTCATGATACCGTCATTTGACTCGTGTCTGGCCAACCTTCTCGTTGATGTTTGTTTTTTTTCTGTCCTTTCTTCTTTTTCTACTCTCACAGCCATTCCCGTCACAGCACAGTTGTATATATGTGCTTTGTTGTTTACTTTGATATACAGCACGCTTTTTTTTTTGTTGTTGTTGTTTGCTCACCAGTGCTTCAATTTCACGACGATATGAAGAGAGCACAGTTTCACGCATTTCTGCTTTCTTCACCCGCTGACAGTATTGACCACGCTAACAACAAATGCACAAAACAAAACAACAGGAACGGACAGAAAGGAATGTCAGAAAAACGAATTGTGGGTTGCTGTCCTTCTTCCATCCCAAAGCAACAAGGTACTCTGCTACTCCTACCTACCGCACGCCGCTGGGTGCGCACGTTCATACTGTGAGATGTGATACCATGTCACGTACTGCAAAAACAAAAAGGGGCTCTCTCTTTCTGTTTCTTCAGTTGCTCTATTGGACATCATTCACCACGCACTTTCATTTGCTTTCTCCCTCCCTCACTGTCTCTATATCTTTCTCTTTCTCTCTGCTTGACTTTGAACACGAACCAGTGCAAACAAACAGAGAAAAAAACGTCTTTTGCCAAAGCGGGAAGCAAGTATCAAGTTGCTGCTGTCTTTAGCTTCTTCTTCTTCTTCTGCGTTTGTGTTGTTCTCCGTGAATGTTCAGTGCATCGCGCCTTGTGCGGCGCAGCACGGTGGTGTTCTCGGCCAGTCAGGTCGTCCGCGCGCCTTCCCAGGGCTTCGCTTCGCATGCAACATCCGGTCCCTCGTCTGCGACATCCGACTACCAAACCCGTGAGGCGCGCGAGAAGGAGGAGGACAAGCTTCTCGATGACGAAGAGTTCAGTGTGATGGACGACGAGAAGGCGGCTGGCGGGGATGAGTTCCTGCCCCTCTCCCATCGACTGGCGGCCAAGGCCGACGCGCTCGAGGAGGAAATGGATCGCATCGCGTGGAGTCTGTACATGCGCCGCCAGCTCGTCGCCGATACGCACGGGGCCACGCTGTCAGGACGTCCGACGCGTGTGGATAAGGTGCTCGCGAAGCTGGAGGCGGAGCTGGAGGCAAAGGTCGCCGCCGCTGAGCACGGCGCCAGTGAGACCGAGACGCGGCCAAAACGTGGCGCAACATCATCGCGTCAGGCAGCCGCGTGGACGGCCATGAGCACCTCGCCATACACGCACTGGTTCGGCAGCTCCTCTGTGTGTCTTCAACTCTACGGCCGCGCGCGGCACGCACGACGACGGCAACCGACGGACACCAGCGCGAATGCCAGCAGCACCGACCTCGCAACGCTCTCAGCTGATTTGGACTACCTTCGCCGTGGCCGCGCGCTTCACCAGATGCACTACTACCACCGGCTGAACCTGATCCCCAAGCGCCATATATGGCACGCGCTCTACCACATTCTTTGGAATGCGTGGGTCGGCGCGCGCAACGCGGCCTGTGCGATCGTGTACGGCACTTTCAGGGGCGTGCGGGACGCCACAGTGAAGAAGGGCATGTCCACCGGCGCTGCCTGGGTCGTTGGCGCGCCACTCGGTCTCCTCCACGGGAGCTGGATTGCCATGTGGTATGTGTGGTACGGGTGGGTGCTCTCGCCACTCTTGCACCTCTCGCGCGGTTTGCTGAACACCTGCTACGGACCTGTGAGCTTCTTCACGGGGCGCTACCTCTTCGATGCGCTGAGCGGTCGCTGGATGCGCTGCTCGGCAAACGACGCCCGTTTGTTTGCTCACGAGTTGCAGCTTGAGAAACGGTTGATTCGCACGATCGGCCGCGCCACGTACAATCGCGCCAAGACACAGCAGGAGAGCAAGTGGAGTCAGCGGCTGTCGTCGATGGGCTTCTCTGTGCAGGGGTTTCGTCAGAAGCTGCAGTCCAAAACACGGAGCGGCAAGGCACAGCAGACGCAGTACAAGAAGGAGGACGCCAAACGACGGGGTGCGATGGGGGGTGAGGACGCCCAAGACCCGTACGAGGTGCTTGGCGTGCGCCGCACTGCCACGCAGCAGACCATCAAGGACCAGTACAAGAAGCTCGCCAAGGTGTTCCACCCGGACGTCGCTGCGAGTCAGAACGGCGGACCGCTCTCCGCCGAGGAGAAGGACAAGATGCAAAACAAGTTCGCTGCCATCTCCAACGCCTACCAGGTTCTCTCCAACCCAGAAAAGAAGAAAGCGTACGACGTTGGCGGTGCGCAAGGGCTGCACATGCATGAGACCAAGTACGGCACCTTTTTGTCCCGCACGCCGGAGGAAATGGTCCAGAGTATCTTTGGTGGTGAAGGCTTTCGGCGCCTGCTCATTGGCGAGTTGTTGAGGTCGCATTGGGATCTCAAAAACGAGGCGCAGCTGTCCGTGTCGCTGCAGGATTTCGAGGAGCTCCAGTGCATTCGGACACGTCAGCTGTCGGCGGTCCTGACGGAGATTGTGGATGTGCACGCGCAGAAGCCATCCACCGGCACGTACTACCGTCATGCAGCTGGCGGAGCCGCAGGTGGCAGTGGTGTGGCCTCGAATCGTGGCGGCTCGTCTGCTCACCGTCCGGTGCGCATGAGTGGGTTGCCGGATCCCTTCGCAGCGTCCCGTGGGCGCAGCAAGGGCAGCAACAACAGCGGCAGCAGCACGAGCGCACCGCGCGGTCGAGTCAGTGGCGGCAGTGGTGGTGGGGCCGTACTCGGTGGGAATACGGATCTGCATCAGGCTGTCTTGAATGAGTTGGGTGAGAAGCCCACGCCGGGTCGCGCGGGTCGCGCAGGCACTGCGCCGATCAGCACAGCAGGGACGTCGCCGGAGGCTGCTGCCGCCGCCGCGGCTGCCGCGGAGGCCGCACTGATCTCGCCGTACACGCTTCACCCCGGCACGAATGCGTTCAACAACTTCTCGCGCGATTACGAGGAGCGGTGTGCGATGTTCGTCAACAAACTGAGCGACGCCTGCTTCGGTCCTGAGTTGCTGTACGAGGTTGGCGAGGCGTACGTGATCGGGGCACAGCGCTTTCTCGGTGTGCGCCCGTTCTACGCGCCGAAGCTGCTCGTTCAGCGCAAGGTCGTCTCCGGCATCGGCCGCGTCTGGCACGCGTTCGTCGCGCAGATGAAATCACCGGATGGCGTGGACAAAAACACCGGCACGGACGAGCTTGCGCGCAAGGTGATGCTGGAATACTTCAACTTGGAATTCGACAACATCGTCGCGGATATGCACGTCGCACTGCGTTACACCGTGCAGAACGTCCTTCAGGACGCGACAGAGAGCGAGGAGGTACGGAAGAAGCGCTGCTACGCACTGTGGTTTCTTGGCGAGAAGATGAAGGAAAAGGGCCGTCCATGGAGCAACCAGCGCGCGCACGATGACGCGGAGCTCATTGCCTACATCCAGCAAGCCGCCAACTCTGCATCAACCACAAGTCGAACCATCACGTTTTGATCCTTGGGAATGGTTGCGCGAGAGACGGGAGAGAAGCCAGAGTGTGACTGAGAGGCACGATGGTGGTTGAGTGGTCCAAAACAAAAAAAAGAAAACAATGAGAAGCAAGATCTGTTACTCTAGTTAACTCTGTCGTTCACACACACACACATACTAAGCACAAATGCAAGCAAACAAACAAACAAACAAAAAAGTAGGACATACGTTGCGACGGTGTGAGTGATCGTCGTATCACATGCACACTTTTCGTCTTGTTGTGCTCAATCACGCTGCGAAGAGGAAAGAGAGGTCACGAGAGCATCCGCACTCATTAGCAGAAGAAAAAACCCAAAGATTCAACTGAATATCCTCCACATTATTTATTTTGATGTGCTCGCGGTTCTCGGATGTATCTCTGTGATGAACTCAACACAGAAAACGAAACAGGAAGGCTTGGTGTCTCCTCAATCACCTCTCTCCCTCTCACATCCCACTCTCCCTTTCTCGTTTATTCTTCTTGGTGTGTGTGTGTGTGTTTGTTGTGCAGCTTCTTTCGCAGTCGAGCGCCTTCACGCTATCACTGTCGAGTACTGCAAAACAGTATCTCACACATTCACTCCCTCACCTCTTTCTTGATTGCTTACCAGTGTTTTCTCTCCATTTTCTTTCTTTCTTTTTGTTTTTGATTTGTCTTGCTTTCGTTTCTTCTCACATCACGTTTCCCATTTTTCTACCCAGCCACCCCTTTCCACTTCCCTCCCTTCCCGCCACGTACAATCATGGAAGACAGCGACTGGTTCGCAGACAGTGACGACGCCGGTTTTCTGCAAGGCGTCAACGACGTCATGAGCATGATCGTGCCCCTGTGTGTCGTCGTCAACCAAAACTTCACACGCGTCGCGGTTGGTCACGAGGAGGGCTTCTTGGTCTTCGCGGTGCACCCCGAGTGCGGTGAGACGCAGGACGACCTGGCGCATATGTTTCCACCGGATGACGCCCCCGCGCTGACCGAGCTGCGACGGCGGAAACCCGCCCTGCGCAGCAGCCAAGTCGATGCACGTTATAACATCCAGCCTGAACTGCTCCGCGCACTTCACCGCTCCAGTCAGGAGAAGACCTCCAATTCCAAAAAGAAAGGGTCATCTCATGTCACGGCAGCCAAACACAATGAGGTCGACCAAGAAGAGGGGGAAGAAGAAGCTGTCACGATGAATGACATTCTTCTGCTCTCGCGGCTCTCGCTTGCCCGACTGACGCGCCGTGGTGATCCGCCCGCACCTTCTCCGCCAACACCTCCGCCTCCACCACCCGCGATTCCAGAGACACGCAGTCAGCCTGACAAGAGCGACGCGACCCCAGTCTCGGAGCGGAAGCCGTCCGCGCCATTACCAGAAGATGACGACGAAGACGATGAGGACGACGACAAGCGCAACGAGGGTGTGGAGGACCGGAGCTCTGTTTCGCTGGACTCCGCCGGTGGCCACGCCGAGCCCCAGGCACAGACGTGGTTGGCTCAGCTCCGCCGCGTGCACGGCCGCTCCGTTACGGCGCTGGATGCCGCCGGTGAATCAGCGGATGCGCCGTCCTCGTCTCTTCACAAAATGACGCGCCAAGCCATTGCACACATCGCCGCCGGTGGCGTGGCCGCGCTGGCCATGCTCTATGACTACCCCCAGCTCGCGATCGTGGGCGGTGGTCCGAAACCGATGGGTCCACCAGATGAAGTGATCATGATGCGCAACGGCGATATTGTCAACCGCATTCGTGTGCCCGTTGAAGGACAGGCCACAGGAGAGCTGTCCGTGTCTGACGGTGGCTCGGCCCCGGTCACACCCGATCGCGTCATTGTGCAGGTGGAGCTCGACAACCACGTCTTGTTCGTCTGCACTACGCAAGCCTTTTTCATCTTCTCTGAGCCCGATTCGCGAACAGCCGCAACGTGCCGCTTTACGCTGCCCTTGTTTCACACCGCCACGACACCAGAAAAGCCGTTGACAGACATGACATCGTGTGCGCCATCCTCTGTCAGACTGGGACGGTCCACCGCGCGCGGCACTGGGCTGCCACTCGCGCAACCGGGCGAAGAGAAAGAGGTGGAGATGGATGAGGAAGAAGACGAAGACACCAGTATTCTCACGACGCTGCAGCATGCAACGGCACAGCCGCTCCCCTCCCGGCCTCTTCTCGTAGACCACGACCATGGCCTCTTTCTCCTCGGCTGCAGCGCTGCCGTTCTGCACTCCCCCGTGTTCACCGACCTCGTCAGCACGTCTGGTCTCTCCTCAACGATTCAACTCGACGATGCCGCGGAGGCTGGCGCAGCGGACACGTCCGCAACCACAGTCACCACCACGACGGGGGCGGCGTTGATTGACAGCATCGGTCTCTTCTCGTACCACAGTTGGACTCAGCGGACAGCATCACCCGGAGCGGGGGCGGTGCAGATCGCGGTGCGTGTCGTCGCGGCCCGCGCGCACGTCACGCGCAGCGCACTGGATCGACTGGCGCTGCACATTGGGCCCCTCACATCGTTTGCCGCTGCTGCCGTCGAACGCGCCTGCCTGGCCCTCGCCGAAAAACGCGCGCCAGGCTCGGCCGCAGATACGACTGCGAATGCAACTACGGCCGTCTCGTGGCGTCCAGCGCAAAACCCGAACCGCGCGAAAACGGACTGGCGCACCGTGGGTGAGCGCTCCAGGCAGCACTTGACGTCACCCGAGGCCATCCTCGTGGCGACCAGCAGCACCAACGGCACACGGGTGCAGCTCTGGTGCCTCACCGTCGTGACATCTGCACAGCCTTCCATCACCACCATCACCACATCCGCCTCTGGTGCGCACGGCCCCTCCCCTTCTTCTTCTTCTGCCGGCGGTGGAGGCGACCGCGATACCTACCGTCTTATCCCGTTCCGTGATCTGCGACTTGGCGTGCGCGTACCGACGTGGAAGGGACTGGCTTCTGCGCCCATGACAGCTCTTGTGGGCGAGACGCCGGCGCAGGCCGGAAACGGTGGGAGCTGGGCCGCGAGCTGGTCAGCCGCGGCGTCGGCGGCAACGGGCGGCTTTCGTTCGTGGATGCGCACGGCGGCTTCGGCGACCGCGGCGGCCAGTGCCAACATGGGCCTCACACATGCATCAGCTCCACCCCCGACTGAAGCCTCCACACCTGCGTCACCCTTGTCGCACACGCGGGCGGCACTCGCGCAGTTCGATGACGATCAGGCGCACCATCGTGTCTACCAGCTTCAGTTTGTGGACCAGGCCCACTTTGTTGTCTGTGTGCGTCACAATTCGATGCAGGTGTTCGCCGTGGGTGAGGCGGATGACGACCTCAGCGGGTTGCGGCAAGAGCGTGTGGCGGCGCCTGCGAAAGCGTCCTCCGCACCGGTGGAACTGCGCTCGGCGCATCAGCTGGCCTTGACCTCGAACCGCCACTCCGCGGCGGCGCAGGTCTGGCGCGGTGTCAACCACCTCCTCCCCCTCTCCGTGCAGAACTACGGCGCTCAGCAGTGGGCGGCCTGCACTGCCCCGCTCTTCCCAACCGCGACCGTCGCGTCGACAACAGCCGCCGCCACGCACGACGGGGATGAAGGGAAAGCTGTGCGTGCGGAGCGGGCCCGCTGGCTGCCCTTCTGGCTCTCCGTGCACCAGCAAGAGGCGCGTGCGGCCGCGGAGCTGCTCAACGCACAGCCCAGTGATGTGGCCGAGGGCTCGACAGCGCCTGTGATGACCGTGCCCGTCACCTGGGGTCGGACTCCACACCACCTCGCCGCGTGCCTCGTCATCTGGGAGCAGGACCGATCGCTTCGCTGTGCGCGCCAGGCGGCAGGACGCACGCACAGCACCGTCACGGCACAAAGGGGGCGCCATGGTGTGTGGCCGTCTGAGTCCGCCGCGACACCGTCAACGCTGTGGACTGAACGAGTCAACGGCGCGATTGTCCCTACCACGACAGCCACGCTGGAGCCCGCGCAGAAGCAGGCGGCCCCGTGGCTCGGAGGTGGGGTGGCGTCGAAGGTCGTGCTGACCGTGATGAACTGCGAGGGGCGGTGTCTGACAGCGCGTGTGTATGCCGATACGGCGGATGTTGTGCTGTCCACCTCACTCGCCCTGCATACATAGTACGCCATCCGAGAAACAAAAAAAAAGAAAAAAGTGGTTGGTGAACGAAATGAACCTCTAACACCTTCGTATCCCCACACATACACACAGACCCGTGTTTTACCATTGTTTTTTTTCCTTTGCTTCTCCTCGTTTCAAGAAAACGTCTCTGCATCTTTTCCTCTCTGACATGTGTGTCTCTCGGCGCTGACAGATTCACCAGCCCACATGAAAAAAGAAAACCAACAAATAGTTAAAGTAAAAAGTGCTGTTGATGCCTCGGTGACGGTTTGTCCCTCTGGTGTGGCGAGAGCCTCCACCTGCCTTTGAACGCGTTCCACTCTCGTCTCGCTTTTTCCTGTGGCGTTTCTTCCGCATCGGTTGCGTTTCTTTTTCCCATCTCAGCCCTTTTCTCACTCTCCTCCTCTTCGTGAGTTCCACAGAGAACACCGCAGTTTCTCTCTCTTTCAAAAAAAAAAAACGACGGCGACGCAATAGCCTACTCACTTTTTGTTGTTGTTTCTGTTTTTACTCGCTCAGTTTCCCTCTCAAAAAAGAAAAAGAAGAAATGGACGCTGCACACTCACAAGTTTCATCAGAAGACGTCGACATCGTCGCGGCCGCCACCGCGCGTGCACGCGCTGCCCGATCCGTGAGGGAAGCCTTCGAGAACACCGCGCAGGCGCTGAAGCAGTTCGGCATCGAGAGGATTCGCGTGCGTGGCCTCAGTCAGGACTGCACCACCAGCACGACGCACGATGATGACCACGACAACGACGGCAACGACGACGACGACGACGGGGCCGAGACGGTCTGTGACGATGGCGTGCGTGAGATCTCAGAGCAGCAGTTCATGCGCGAGTTTGTCTTCCACTCGCGTCCGTGCATTATCCTCGGTGCGGTGGAAGACTGGCCTGCGATGACCAAGTGGCGTGAGGACCGGTATCTCTTCGATCTGGACCATCACCTGCCGTCTGAAGAGGAGGTCAGCAGCACCGATGATGATGATGACGAAGCAGAAGAAGAGGGCGAAGAAGAGGAAGAGGAAGAGGATGAGGCTCCACCTGAGGTCAAGGCGAAGGCACCGCACGTGGCATCGGGGCCCCGCCCTCGCGGACCGAAACGCATCACTGTCGCACTCACTCCCAACGGTCGCGCCGACGCCGTCACGCACGTGCTGTACAGCACTGCAGACGTTCCCGTCGAACTGCACGGCGAAGTCTTCGACTCTGAACAGACCAAGAAGGAAGCGGTGTTGCTTTCCGAGCACGTCGGCCTCGCAGACGGTGACGTCATGAACAGCACCAGCGTCGGCGATGACGACAAGACTGGCGCCACGAAGACGACAGGTCGGTTGATGGGTGAAAAGCTGTTTATGTACGCCGCTGAAGTCAAGGTCACATTGCCAGAGCTTTACAGTTTGTTGAAGCAAAGCCCCTCTGAGCCGCTGCCGCAGCCAGACAGCATCGACATGCGCACGTACAAGGCGCCTGAGCACGGACCCGTCGTGGCCTACGCGCAGCTTCAGAACAACTGCCTCAACACCGAGTACCAGCATCTGCACGCAGACCTCCGTCGCAACGTTGAGAAGTTCGGCAATCGTGTCTTTGGCGGTGTTCCGGAGGCGGCGAATGTGTGGTTCGGCATTCCGACCTCCGTGTCCTCGATGCACCAGGACTGGGTGGAGAACCTCTACCCGGTGATTCGTGGTGTGAAGGAGTTCACGCTGCTGCCGCCGTGGGAGGGAGTGTACGTGCCGAAGCCGGAGATCCCTTCCGCCGCCTTTGCCATTGACGAGGCGCGCAGTGATCGGCAGGCGCTGCGCTTCTTCTTCAAGTCGTATCCTCTGAAGGACGGCACGCTCGTGCCTTGGATGGACATCGACTTCACACCAGAGCAGGTGGAGTCAGACGATGGGGCAGCGTGTGTTCTCAAGGTGCTGAACGACACCATCGACGACAACGAATCGCGCAAGCCACACTGCAGCAATGCGGCGACGACCGCGACGACGGCAGAAGCTGAGACGGAGACGGTGCGTTACGCAGATAAGAAGCCCAAGGCCGTGCATCCTATCGTCGCGCACGTGTTCCCTGGCGAGACGCTATACCTGCCGTCGATGTGGCTGCATCGCGTCTCGCAACGTGCGGATGAAGTGGACATTCGCGCACGTGCCAAGTCCAAGATTCACGCGCTGGGCAAAAAGAGTAGTGCAGCGGCTGGCGAGGGTGAAACGCACGGTGCTGGCGAGGCTGTCTCTGCGCCACCGCTCCCGCTCATCGCCGCTGTCAACTACTGGTACGACATGAGCTTCACCAATCCCGCTGTCGTGATGCTTCGCGAGTTCGGTTTGTTGCTTTGAGAGCGTGAGAGCGAAAACACACATAAAAAAAACGTGTGGCACGCAGCAGCGCAGTCGTATCCGTGCTTTCCTCACAGACGCGTCCGTCAAGCAATGGATTACCAAAACGGAGAGACACAGAGGCCTCACGATCGCCCCTGCGCGTGTGTGTGTGTGTCTCGTCGCATCAAAAAAAAAAAAGGTGTTCGAGTGCACAATGATGATCTGCTGTTCTCATTGTTGCTGTTGTTGTTTGTATTTTTCTTGTTTTGAAGACTCGAATAAACGATCTGTAGTGCGTGTTTTTATCACGCTTGCGTTCAAAATAAGAATAAGAACCGATTGATTCAACCAACGTCAAACGGCAAGTTCAGCGCCCTGTGGTGCTGTGATTTGTTTCCGTCTGTTTTCTTTTTCGGTGCCTCACAAACAAAAATAGAAGTGAGTCGTAGATATCTCTCCGAGCTCATGCTCACCTCAATTCCTCCGAAAACACTCAACGCACGAACCTCAAAGCACATTTTCTACACTTTCCCTCTCCTCCTCTCGCTCCCATTCTCTGTGTTGTTCAGTCAGTTCATTTCGTTGAGTTTCTGGGGTTTTTTTGTTTTTTGCTTCTTGACTGTTGTTTGTGCTGTCTCCGGTCCTCCCTTCGTTAACACCTCATAATACTAAAACACCGGATCACAGACACGCAGAAACCCGACACAGCGTCACGTTTGAAGACAGAAAAAAACGTACTATACCCCTTACTTGAACAACAACAGAAAGCACACACGCATATCATGACGGAGCGCAGTTTGCTTGTGCGGTGCGCCACGCTCGGCTCGTACTGCATCCTCGGCACGGACTACCCCTCCGCGCGTGTGTTTGACTCCCGCCGGTCTGCCCTCGTCACAGTCGTCGAGGAGCCGCAGCGCAGTCGCCTCACAAACACGTCCTCGGCCTTCGCGACAACCTTGACATCCGTTGCGCTTGGCACGCAGGCGCGTACTGGAGCCGCAACCGCCAAGACCAAGCAGCAGAACAAGCCAGCTGCCGTGTCGGACGTTGCTGATGACGAGCTCTGCGTGTACTACGCCGCGATGGGCCTCAGCAACGGCACGGTCGTCTTGCACAACGTGACCCGCGATGAAGCCATGGATCACATCGCCGTCAGTGAAACCCAACACGGTCTCATCGCGATGGTCTTCGAAGGCAACTATCTCTTCTGCCTCTCGGCGAACGGATTCTTGTACGTGGTGGATGTGGCCCGGCGCCAGTGCGTTCTGCGCGGTCGTTGCCAGGCAGACGCGACGAGTCTGGCCGTCTCCGCCTCACCACGTCAGCCACACCAGCCGACGACGCAGCATCTCTTCCGCGTGCTCGTCTCGGGCCCCACGATGGCGCTGTACGAGGTCACGCTGCAGACGGTGTCGGACGGTCAGGGTGGCCAGCCGCAGCAGGTCCAGCGGGGTGGCGGTGGTGCGGTGTTCCGCAAGCTGCTTTCCTTCGCGTCTCAGGGCAGTCGTGTCGACCTCAGCTGGCTGAGCCCACGCGCTGGATCGCAGGCACCCGGGGCAGCCGTGCCCGCACTGACAGCCAGTGCGCAGGAGGGCACGATTCGTGTCTGGGACGTGCGTGAGAGCGTGAGCAAAACCGGCACGCTACCGTCCTCAGAGACCGCTGCGCATGTGGCCTCTGTGCTCGTTGCGCGCTGCCGTCGCACGCTGCTGTGTGGCCAGCGCATGGCGAACCTCTCCGTCCTTGAAGGCGAGGAGAGCTGCTTCGTGGCGGCCACGACGGTGACTGGCAGCCTCCTCCTCTGGGACCTGGGCCGCGCGTTGTTGCCCGGCATGGCCGAGGCCACGCCCATCGCACCGCACTACGTGTTCGTCTCGGGTGCCGACGCGACAGCGACGGCGTCGTCCACCACCACCACCACCACCACCACCACGCGTCTGCTGTACGGTGCGATGCTCCAAGCGTCTGAGCCCGCGAGTCCGGAGGCGGGTCACGTCAGACTTGAGCACATCCGTCTTGTCCTGCTTCACGGTCGCTTCGCCGTGCCGCGCTTCAGTGCGGTGACCGTCGGCGCCTTGCTCGACGCGCACAAGGTGGCGTGCGACTCCATGACCCCGCAGCAGGTGCGCGCGCAGGCGGCCGCCGCGGCATCGCGCGCCGCACTCGGCTTCTTCCACAGCGCCAGCGGTTCGGAAACGCAGGCCACGCAGGTTGTGTCGCTCAGCCCCGCTCCGGGGATGGAAGGCAGCGCAGCCGATGCTGGCGCCGAGGCACTGGCTCACGGCAAACCCACAACGGGCAGTGACGCCGCCTTTGCGACGGCGGACTCGGTCTGGCTGCACCAACAGCAGCAACTCGCGGCCAAGGCGGCCACCACGCCGGTGGAGTCGTTCCGCGCCGTGCAGACCTATCACGCCGCGAGCATGAAGGACCTGCCCATTAAGCAGCTCACACTCGAAGAACGGCTGCGTCGGCTGTCCAACGAGGCCGCCACAGCCGCCGCTGTCAAGGCCAGGTACCAAGCGCTCGGCAAGAAGGACGATGCGAGCGCGTCGGCAGCCGCCGCAGCGGGTCAGGTGACTGACGAGGCCGCACAGGACGCCGATGAACTGATGGACGACGCCGTTGCGGGTGCGGTGACGGATCGCACACACTCGGCGTCGCTTGGGCTGGCCACGGTGCCCCTCTACCAGGCCCTCCACGCTGGCGACACCGCTGCCGTGATGGAGCTGCTGAGCGTGGCGGGGCGGTCTCCGGCTGGCATGAAGGCAACCGTGCTCTCTCTTCAGCTCCCCTACGTGCTCCAGCTCCTGAAGGTACTCTCCGAGCGGCTCGGCATCGTGAGCAACCGCTCGACTAAAAGCGCACGGACTGCGGGAGAGGACGGCGCCACGGTGGGCGGCGGCAGCGCGTCTGTCTCGACACGCTCGCCGCTGTTGGCGTGGGTTGACGCGATTGTGCGGTACCGCGGTATGGAGATGTACGCCCAGCAGCAACAGCAACAAGAGGCTTCTGCGGCGACCGAGGCCGCGCAAGAAACCACCGCGTCCGTGCCTCTCGTCTCGCCACCAAAAGACTTCCTGGCCCCGATTCTGCATCAGTACCGCAGCCTGTGCGGGCAGTACGACAAGCTGGCAACGCTCTACGGCCGCATGTCCATCTTCAACGCCGTGCGGCCATCGGAAAGGTCCTCGTTCGTGAATCGCGCCCCCGTCGGCTCCGCGAACTCCAACCTCGAGCTGCTCCGCGATGGACGCCAAACTCGGCGTGCAGGCAAGGCGGACGCCGGTGCAGGTTCTGAGGCCGCCTCGAAGCTGCACAAGCTTTACGGACACGGTGACGTGCTTTTGGAGGACATCGCCTTTCCCGCCACGTTCAAGGAAGTGCGGACGTACAAGGGCGGGTCGCGTGTGGTGCGCGTGCGCAACCACGTCACGCGTGAAAAGCGCCAGCACGCGCAGGTGAACTCCGATCGTGCCCTGCTTCGGCGTGCGCGTCAGCTCGCAGCGGAGAAGGACAAGTCCGGTGGTGGGCTGCTTGACAGCGATGCGGATGCGGAGGAGGATGACATGATGATGAACGCCATGCTCGAAGCCAACGATGGCGAGCTGGATCTCGATGCCCTCGAAGACAACATGCGCCTGGACAGCGATGATGATGATGGTGATGACGACGAGGAAGACGCCGCGTTCGACGAGGCAGAGGAGGATGAGGAAGATGATCTTCAGGCTCGCAAGCGCCACCGTCAGGAATCGTCGAAGGGTCGCAAGCGCATCGTCAGCGACGTCATGCTCGCCGATGACGACCTTCACAACAAGGAAGCGCACGAGGACGAGGCGGGCGATGAACAGGATGCTCAAGAGCTCGACAGCAGCGATGCGGAGTTCTCCGAAGGCAGCGATGACGACGTCCACTCCGACGTCCTCGACTTCTCTGACGACGAAAAGGGAAGCTCCAGCAGCGGTAGTGATGACGCCGGTGAGGCTGGCAGCAGCGGCGATGACGATGATGATGATGACAACGAAAGCAGTAATGGCGATGAGAATGGCTCTGGTGATGATGGCGACGACGACGACGATGGCATGGGAGAGGACATGAAGGCGCTGATTGAGGAGGAAGGTCTGGAGAGCGCTGCGGATCGTCGTAAGCACAAGCGTGTACGCCTGGACTAACAAACAAACAAACAAGGTAATACCACAACTAAATAAATAAAACACATGGGAGATGGCTCAAGAGGGGAAAGCGCCACCGGCTGCGCACGCATCCCCTTCCTCCTCGTGTTTTCTCTGAACATGACTCCTTCTTTTTGTTTCATAACTGCAGCACCGTCACGTAAAGACAAGAAGATTGTGTTTTTTTTTGGATTTGTCTGTGTGCTAGCACCCGATTAATGTTCGCCGCTCGGCGATTTGTTAAGATTTGTTTCCTGTTTTTCTCCTCAAACAAAAAAAACACAATCCACAACAAAAAGACGAAACGAGGCTCACGAAAGAAAAACATGTCATTGTGACGATGACGACGATGAGCAGATACGCATGCGGATCGGACGCGCGCGTGTGTGTGAGAGAGGGTGAGTCACACTTATATGCAGTCAATGAATGGATCTAGCATTAGATGCGGATCACTACTTTCTCCGTCTTTGTTTTGCTTTTGTGACGTATGCGCCATGTATACGCGACGCAGCTGCGGGATCTGAGTTGGTGCCGTGCGTGTTCGTGTGTGTTTGATGACCGCTTTTTCGGTGGTTGGCATGCCGTCTCCATGAGCTGCGCCTCTTTTTTTCTGTTCATGCATAAGCTTGCTTCGTACCGTTTCACCTCCACCCCCTCCCACCCCTTTCTCCTCCCTTCTCAACTTGCTTCACTTTTGTACAACTAGCTTACGCATCCACCCCGCGAAAACAACTCCCCACATCTTTTCCTTTTTTTTTTGCGCTTCCACAGCCGTGGTTTATACACCCACACAAGTGCCAATACGCGAAGCCAGTTCATTGCTGTATTTTGTTCTCTCTTCCCTCTGTGTTGATACTCTTCTGTAGATTGCTCACTCAGTTAACTTAGTTTTGCTTTTGTTTTTGTTCCTTACTACCGTCGCGTGGGACGTCATCCGTACTTATTTTTGACTTCAAACATCAGCAGTTTACTTTTTTTTGCTGTTGTTGTGTTGATCATTCTTAACGCTATCCCACCCACCCCCACTACCACAACCAACTTCATCGTGAACAGGAGGAAAAAAGAGATTCACCCGAACCGCAAATGTACTCGCCAACGAGCCTGCTGATGTTTTCGCTGCGCCGTAAGACGCCGAAGAACATGCAGGGCATGATTGAGAGCCACTTCTGGAGCCTCACACGCTACCGTATCCTCCCCCGCTTCCTTGCCCTCGACCACGCGGGCAACGTCATTTGCTACCCCGCCTATCGCAAGCAAACGTTCGGTGGCTGGTCTGCCGTCACGCTCGCCGCCTCGCCCGGCTCCGGCTTCGTCACCTCCGACACGACCGGCGTGAACGTGCTTGAAGATGGCTACCCGATGCACTACAAGGCGAGCAAGAAGCTCCAGGCCTTTATCGCCGATGAGCGGCGTCGCTGGCAAGCCAAGGAGACCGCTGACGCAGAGGCACGTAAGAAGGCCGCAGCAGCGGCAGCTGAAGCGGCGGCGGCAGCAGGTGCAGACGGTGCCAAGGCCAAGGCGGGCTCCCCCGCATCGGACAAGGCCACCGCGGCGGCGGCTGGACTGAACGTGGATGCGGAATTCCCGTCCAGCTACGACCCCGAGGCACGCTTCCGCGACATGCTCGCGATCAAGTGCAGCAACCCGCGCTTCTACAGCAAGCAGCTTCGCATCAGCAGCTTGATCACGCTGCTTTACAAGCTCTTCTACTTCTACCTGTGGGGCGTGCTCATCTCGCTCATCTTTCAAGGCTACCTGCTCTTCCGCGCCTGGGTCAACCCGCCCGCGCGCGAGGGACTCAAGAACCTCGAGGATCACATCCTGCATCTCCCGCGTCTGCTCTTCGCGTCGCTGGTCTACGGCATGGCCGCGCTGGCCCGCTCTGCCAAGCCGGTTCTCGACCCCATCATCAACCAGCTGATGGAGTGGTTCCCGCAGGTGAACTGGCAGGCCGCGTCCGCGGACAGCCTCGCCAACCGCGCCAAGCACCTCGCCGATGACACGCACCCGTCTGCGGAGAAGCGCAAGGCCGAGGAGCACCGCGTGCAGGTGCAGCAGGAGGTCGACCGCAAGTCGTGGTGGACCAGGGTCCTCATGACGCTCCTCGCCCTCTTTGCCGTGCTGTGCGTCCTGTAAGCAGGATCACACCAAGGAAAAAGAAGATGAAAACGAAAATGGGATGATGTGTTTCACAGTCGAAAACTGTAAGGCAGCGAAGGTGAGATAAACAAGATTTGATGGTAGAGAAGCTTTAAAAAAAACGCACATTGTTCTGGTTGGGGAACGCTATGTGAATGTGTTTGTGTTGTGATGAAAAGGAAAAGACAATGTGCCCCCATTCCGAGTGTGCCGCCCGCAATGAGTGGTTGATCGCGTGCTTCGTTATATCTGTTTCACAACAACAACAACAGCCACGCACTTCCTTATATTGTTGTTGCTCTTCGTGCAGTGGCGGTTTCCCGTTGTCTGTCCAAATACACGTATGCTTCGTATCAACATCTGCTTGCACTCAAGCACAGACGCGGATGAACAGGGAGTGTGTATGTCTCTGCGTACGCCGTCACGTCACCACTGTCTGCTTGTCTGCTTTGTGGTCTCGTACGCTGAGAGTCCGCCCACAGACAACGTCTCCACTGCCAGCTCTCTCTCACACACACAAAGCAGATGTTTTCCACACGGGTTGCACTTGACCTCATCTCGTGCGATACTGCTGACGGTGTGAATGCGAGTAAAGAGCTGTGGCTAGACTTCACTGTCAAAGTATTTCGCTGCACCGAGGAAAAAGAGCGTGGACGATACGTTGTCGTACTGCTACTTCACTTTATGCTGCAATCCGTACTTTTCACTATCCATTCCTCTCTTTCTCTCTTTCTCTCTCTCTCTCGGTCAACTATCCAACAGCAATAGATCCCCCCGCCCCCGTTCCTTCCAGTATAGCCATGAAGCACTGCGTGCGGCTCTGCGCCTCCGCAGTCTTGGCCGCTGCAGTGCCAAAGAACTACAGCAACGTCCCGTACAAGCGCGAGGAGGTGGATCGCAAGCCGCAGCGTTCATCGCGCCGCACCGGTGGTGTTCGTCGCAACGAGCCGCTCATGTCCAAGTGGGCGGAGCAGACGCTGTCGGCCACGCTTGCCGCGCCGTCGCTGCCAGCTCCGATGCGGTCGAGCTTCATTGACCGCCCTGTCGATGTCAGCACGCACTTCAACCACAACGATCGCATCAAGTCGTTCCGCCAGGCCGTGTGCCGCACAACGGACGTCTCGATGCGGCCAATGCTCTTCTTGCACGCGCAGGACGCGGAGGCCGTCGCGCAGGGCATCAATCCCGTCGCGCGGCGTCAGCGTGAGAGTCCGGCGAACTCATTCGGTGAGGGTCGCCTTGAAGATCTCTCCTGCCGCTGGGCGGCCAAGTTCTACGGCAAGGTCACGTTCGGACCTCGTAACTACCCGTACCCGTCTTCGCGCTGGCTGGCTCGCCGGTACAAGATGAAGAAGCATCGCATCATCAAGCGCTTCCGCTTTCGCCGCTACAAGCTGGCCGCGGTGGCCAATCTGCCGTTTGCCAAGATGATTCGCGTTGGCATGCTGCCTGAACTCAAGACGAGCAAGACGAAGAAGGGTGACACGGTGGATGCGGGTCTGTCCTCGCAGCTCGTGAACGCCGCGCGTGCGTCGTCGACCGGCTCAAAGGAGGCGGGCAAGCGCTCGCGTCCTCGCTCAAAGTACCAGGTCTAATAGGTAGTTGTTGTTGTTGGTGGTGGTATTTCCTGTTTTTTTCTTTGTGTGTGTTGGTTCGTTGGTTGGTTGTGTACGGATGCGCGTTTTTCAGAGTTGAATTTGGAAAGTTCTGTTGGGTGTGGGGTTTTTTTGTTTTCGGCGCAGCAGCGTGCTGCCTTGAGCAATACAAAATATCAAAATAAAATGGTGAGGAATGGCATCAGCACTGCCATCATCAATATGGTACTCAGTGTGATGGTCGGATTTGAGGGGAGGAGAGAAGGCGACTCCACTCAACAGCCCGGTTTTCTGTTTTTTTAAAGCTGGGAGTGTTGGCGAATTTCACACTTCAAACGTCATGTCCATCTGGCGCTGATGAGCTTCCTGTCGACTCACGCATCACATGCAGGCGTTCTCTCTCTCTCTATACAAGCCCAGCTTGTTGTTTTTTCTCTGTACTCCCCAACACTCGTGTCCTCCTTGACAACTGTGTGTCTGATTTATGCCTCACGTTCTTCTGCATTTCTACACACTCACCTTTCACGTTTATTTCTCCTATCTCTCTCTCTCTCTATTACTCCTGGTTTCCTGACTTGACTAGTTCCAGCAGCAGCCATCCGTTGATACACTCAGTCATGAGGCGCACGGGCCTCGACTGCGGCGCTGCCATCCGATCCTGTGCGGCGACGTGGCTTGCGCGTATTCACGAGCGTGCTCACATCACAGACGCCTCGACTGCAGGTGTCTTCTCCGTACTGGAGCTTGATGCGCTTCGCACGGTCGCACTGTCCGTCATGCGAGATGCCGCGCAGCAACGCACAGCACAGCTCGTTCGCTGGTCGCAGACACCCGCATCGGCATCCGCATCGGACGCGGGTGGTGATGCACCCAACAGCACGATGGGGCCAGCGTGGGAGATGCCGAGTGAGATTACCGGCGATGCGAGCGTCACCACAGCGTCACTCAGTGACCTTGACACGCTCCTTCTTGTGTGGTCGGTGCAGGCGGTGGTCTCACGTTGGCAGCCAACCTCGTCGATGCCAATGCACGATGTGCTGCATCAGTGGTGCGATGGTCTGACGCACGACGTGAAGCCGTTGATCGACTTTTTCTGGCAGCCTTGCGAAGACGCCTCACGCGTGCCGGTACTACGGTGTGAGGAGGAGGATGGTGCACTCAGTACGACCCACGTGTGTTTTCTGTGGTCTTCGATTCTCTTCCTCACGTTTTGTCAGCTGGCGCCGTGTGGCGACTCAGCGTGGTTTCGTGAGACCGCACCCGCCTGGCACGCGAACGTGGTGCGCAGCGTCGAACGGCTTCTCGCGGAGGCCCAGACGCACGCGCACGAGGGCTCCGCGATGGATGCCTTTTGTGTCGCACGGGTCGCGGATCAGTTGCGTAGTTTGGTGCAGCAGATCGGTTGTGACAAGAGCGCGGGCAGCCAGAATGAGGTGTGTGCTACACGCTCTTCCGTGTCGTCGCCGGCGCCGCTGTACACGTTCGTGGAGGCGCTCTTCACACGCACACATGCGAGCACTCCCACCTTCGCATCCAGTGGGCTTTCTGAACGCGTGTATCACGAGAAGCTCGCTCCTCTGTGGCCTTCACCACTGTCGCTCACACGCTTTCGCTCTGCCGTGGTACGCGTCGCTGGAGACAACAGTTATCAGAGCGTTTATTCGACACTGGCGGCACGTCGAGCCGATCAGGCGCGATCTGAGAACGACATCAACGTTGGCGTTGATGGTGATGATCTGGCGTTCATCACGCGTGTGCACGGTCAGCTCACCGATATCGCTCGCCAAGGTGGGAACAAGCCACTTGTGTGACAGGTAGGGGTGTGTGTGCGAGGGGAATATGAAACGACGAGGCGCTTCTGATTCTGCATTTGGCGTCGAGTATTGGCGCGCCCATATATATTTCCTTCTTTTCACAGAGACTCGAAGCAGTAAATGCGAAAAAGAACAATCTAAAAATAAAAAAGTGGAGTCGGACACGTTTAAAATGCTTATGCGATGTTCTCGCACGACAGATACAATCATCACAGTGAACCGCTTAAAGGTGGCAACTTGACTCTCCCGCTCTCTTTCACATATCGACATCCACACGCTCTCCATTTATACCGTCCACTTCCTCACTTGTGCTTTTACTGCTGCTGTTTTGTTTCCACTCTCACTCTGCATCACAACAGCCACGCAATTCAAAGAAAAGAAGAAAAATCAAGGAACAATAGTCGGACTCACAGTTTTCTTTTGCACCCTCCGTCCCTTTATTCCTCCTTGTGTTTCACTCTCACAACTTCTTTGCGTCTTTACACTTGTCAGGTTTTAGCCGTTTTTTTAAACGACCAATAAAACCAGACATCAACAAACTTTCTTTCTTTCTTACGTTTTCAAACCACGACAAAAGCGAAACTACGTTTTGCACGCGTTAAATCAGTCAATCAAAAAAAAAGAAGCAAGAACATAACATCACTCTGTTCAGTCACGTCATGTTCTTCTTTCGTGCGCCTGTGAATTCGGTTCGCTGCGCCGCGTCCGTCGCCATCGCGTCGCGTGCGGCCGCGGCCGTGACATCATGGAAGACCGCATCTCCTCAGGTCAATCCCATTGAATCGAGTGTGAACCCACTCAGCGTGTCTGCGTGCGAGAGCGTCGTGCCCTGCACCTTCAGTGTCGGTGCCGTGATGTGCTCGCGACCACTGTTGGCTCCCAAGCGCAAGGCCGCGACCAAGGCAACAGCGACGTCGACGCCGGCAAAGAAGAAGGCCAAAAAGAGCACCTCCACGAAGCCGAAGACCAAAACAACAACGAAGCCGTCGCCAGCGACACCACGCCGCTCACGTAAGACGGCCGCAGCGCCAGCCACACCCACCACCACAACCGCGACACTCACGGCGGCGCCCGCGGGCTCGCTCGCGAGCTTCTCCCCCGCCATCGCGGCAACGTGGGTGGGCGCGGCCTCCAGCAAGATGCTCCAGCCGCAGCACGTCACGCCGCGCAGTCGCAAGCTGGTGTGGTGGTTGTGCCCGAGCTGTTCCAAGCAGTTCAACCGCCGCATCGACCTCAACGTGGCGGCTGGTGGTGAGTGCCCGCAGTGCCACGTGAAACCATCGCTCCCGACAGCAACGACGACGACGGCATCGGGTCGCGCGCCCACTGCGGCAGCCGGTGCGGGTGTTGTTGTGAGTTCACCGCTGGACGCGAGCAAGTACCGCTGCCGCCCTGATAACTCGCTCAGCACGCTGAACGCGGACAACGCCAACCGCATCAAAAAGTCCGTCGCCGACGCGTCCTATCTCCGGACGACGGAGACGCGCAACTTGCAGCCGATGCTGGCGAAGAACTACAGTAACGAGTCCAAGAAGATCGGCGAGGATGAGGTGGTGCTGGTGTCTCCGAAGCTCGACGGCATCCGCTGCGTCGTCTCCTACAACCCAGAGAAGAAGGCACTCCTGTTCTTTAGCCGCGCCGGCACGCTCTTTGAGTGCTGCGACGCCAAGATCGAACCGACCCTGCGGGTGCTGTTCGAGAAGAACCCGTATTTGGTTCTGGACGGTGAGCTCTACAACGATTCCGCCAACGTGGCCAAGATGAAGACGGCAGCCGCACCACAGGTGAAGGGCCGCGCGGTCGGCTCCTCCTCCTCCTCTGCGGCGGGCGACGAGGAGGTGCTCGATTTTCAGGCCTTGACCTCCGCCATCCGCACCACCCGCGATCGCCGCACGCCCGAAGTGGCAGCGCTTCAAGCCAAGCTGCAGTACCACGTCTTTGACGTGCTGTACACGTCGACGCCTGACGGCACGAGCTCCGTCGCGCTCTCCTCAACGCCGTACACGGCACGCTACCAGCTGCTCCAGTCTCTCTTTGCCACGCTCAAGCGCACGCCCGCCTCCAAGGCCCCGGCTGGCTTTGACGTGAACGCCATCCGCCTTGTCCCCTCGCTGCCCTTCTTGAAGGCGGAGATCGACGACGCGCTCGAGTCGGCGATTCAGTACGGATACGAGGGTGTGATGGTGCGGCGGGACGACGTGAGCCGTCCGACTGGGCGTGCATCGGCGCGGCGCAAGGCTCTGCGTGTCTCGTCGGGGGCTGGCGCCTTTGCCCAGCGTCTCTCTGCGCACGATCTTCTGAAGCGCGCGACGCGATCCAGTGCCACCTCCGCCACTGCGGCGGCGTCCGGCGGGTACGGCTACGGTCAGCGCAGCAGCAGCCTTCTCAAGTACAAGCGCATGCAGGACGCCGAGTACGTCATTATCGGTGCGGTTGAGGGCAAGGGGAAGTGGAAGGACTCACTCGGCGCGTTCGTGTGCACAACACCCAACGGCAAACACGTCTTCACTGTCACGCCGGCCTCCACAGACGAACAGAAGCGTCGCATGTGGAAGTCCTGGCAGAAGGAGTACAAGGGCAAGGCCCTGAGCGTGCAGTTCCAGGAGCTCACCGCCGACGGCGTACCTCGCTTCCCAGTGGGCAAGTCGGTGCGTGGCGCTGCGAACGGCTCAGATTGGATCTGAGAAGGTGCGGTTGTGTCTTCACTGTACATGGTATTCACTGAAGTGTGCGCCGGTCTTGTTGTTGTTGTGTTCTCCCAATGTTGAGTGTGCCGCTGCTTGTGCGCCTATGCGTGCCCTTCCCGTCCCTCGGACCCTTCGATCTCCTTCTGTTTCTCTGTTGTTGTTTTGTGTGTGTGTGCAGGCGAAGCCTGCTCCCCTCCTTCTCTCTCATTTTCCCCATCTTTTTTTGGCAATGCAGCGCACGCGCACACACCGTCGCTCACATTCAGGCACGACTGATGTTTCTGTTTTTCTTTTCTTTTTTTCCTGTATTTTCTGTATATCTTTTACTGTACTACCACCTTGGCTTTTTGGCCCTCTCGACACTTTCTTTATTCTGTGTTTTTCCCTCATTTTCCCCTTTTTTTCGTTTCTTTCATCGTGTGTGTTAGATGCACTGCGATATGGAATAGGAAGGGTGCCTTCAAGCGTGAAGGATTCTTCAACAGAACAAAGCAATCAAACTGGCATTCGTTTGGTGCGAGAAACCAAAACTCAAGGTCAGTGAGGTAAGGTGAATTACGAACAAAAAGTACTTTTTTCTGTTCAGATTCCACCTCTGTAACCTGTGCATTGTCACGACCATGTTCTACGTGTTCAATCAACCACTGACAGAGGGCATGGACAGCTACACAACAAAAAAAGGTCCCACCTCAGTCTCTCTCTCACACACATACTGTGTGATAGTTTATATTAATCACTCATTATCCCTCGATCACACCTCTCCTCCCACACAACTTGGCATATCCTCTTGTTGCTTTGTTGTGTTTTGTTTCTTGTCGTCACTCTTCAGCAACACACATACACATTGTTTTTGTTTTTTTCCTTCAAATACAAGGTGCGATAGAAACTCGACGTGAAGCTTCTTTCCTCACATTTATTCTTTTTCACCCTTTTTTTCTCATTTTACTTGTTCTAAAAGAAAAGAAAAAGAGCGATCGAAGAATCGACACAATGCTCCGTCGCATGCAACTGTCCTCCGTGCTCCTCGCAGCAGCGAGCACGGCGTCACGCAATCGCAAGGCCGTCGACACCACCAAACTGTTCGGTAGCGGCCGCGAGCGCTCCCCACAGCAGCGCAAGATCTACCGCCAGCTGAAGGACACCACGATTGAAGCAGCCTTCCCTCACCTCGCGGCGTGCTGGGTTGGGCCGTGCTGGGGGACCGTCATGCAGACGCCCAATCACGTCTCTCCTGTCTGCAACAAAAAGGCGGTTTGGCGCTGCTCTCAGTGCCTGGAGGAGTTCGAGATGCCCATCGCCAAGTTCGTCGATGAGGGCGGTGTGTGCCCCCACTGCCACAAGCCACAGAAGAAGCTGGAAGCCGTGGTCACCACGAACAGCAAAGGCCAGACCGTGACCAAGGCGCCCGAGTACGTCAAGGCCCCGCGCATGGTTCACTCCAACTACCGCAGTGTCCTCAACGCAAACCCAGAGTGGGCAGACAAGAACATCCAGCCGATGCTCGCGCAACGCTGGGAACTGGTGACGTCGCAGCTGGAGGCCGCCTCGCAGCGCGGCGAAACGCTGCTCTTGCTGGCGTCTCCAAAGATCGATGGCATTCGTTGCGTCATCGGTTTCAACGCAAAGCGAAAGGAAGTGCAGTTCTTCTCGCGCGGTGGTGTTATTCTGGAGTGCTGCCAGGGGCTCGTCCCGCAGCTGCAGCCGCTCTTTGAGCAGGATCCCACGCTCATGCTCGATGGTGAACTCTTCGCGCCGGAGTGCAACTTTGAGGAGTTGAACGGTCTTGTACGGCGCCTCTCGCACCGCGCCACGCCGGCCGTGAAGGAGGCCCAGGATCGTCTCCTCGAGTACTTTGCCTTCGACATCATGTACAGCGCGCAGCTGTCCTCGCCCCAGGCCCCCTTCGACGAGCGATACCGTCTCCTGAAGAAGCTCATTCCTGTCTGCGGCGCGAAGCGGATTAGCAACTACCAGCACGACGACAAAAAGCGCAAGTTTATTCGCGCAAACCACAAGATCAAGGCGGCACAGGAGGCTGAGGACGGGACGCGCATCAAGGTGTTCCACGTGCCCGCCGCGCAGGTGCGGCCCGATGAAATGCCGGACGTGCTGACCGAGGCGTGTTCGCAAGGCTTTGAGGGGGTTATGATCCGCCGCCCTGAGTTTCCGTACGAGCACGGCAAGCGCAGCTTTGGTCTGCTCAAGTACAAGCAGATGCACGACGCCGAGTTCCGCATTGTCGACGTTCTGCCTGGAGAGGGCAAGTTCGAAGGCGGCGTCGGTGCGTTCGTCTGCGAGACCAAGGACGGCCACCGGTTTAACGCGCCGCCGTCCGTCAGCATTGATCGCCGCCGCGAGATGTGGACGAACCGCAGATCGTTCATTGGCATGTTCTTGACTGTGCAATACCAGGAGCTGTCATCGCAGGATGTGCCACGCTTCCCGATTGGCAAGGCGGTTCGTGGAGGCACCGACAAGCGCGAGTGGTTGTAGATGCAAAAAAAAAGCATAGAATGACGTGTAGAGGTTACAAAAACAAACAAAAAGGTGGTCTTGCACCACTCACGCCACCTCTCTCGGCGATCCATTTGTTTCAGCAAGCAACAAGACAGGCTGTCTTGACATAGAAAAAAGAACGATTGAGGAGGGAGAGAAAGACACATCCACATCTCAAATCAAAAAAAGCGCATGCAAAGAGTTGGCTTGTACGGCTCTCTACGCACTCGATAGACACACAAAGGGGAAGAATCCGCGCGTGCTGATGGCTCTTCTTTTGTCTCTTTCTTTATTTGAACGTATTGTTTATTGATGTCTTGTGTTTCATAGATGCGTGTCTTTTTCTTTTCTCTCTCTCACACAAGAAGGAGCACCTTCCTCTTGTTTTTGTTTGACGCATACACATACATACACACATATATATACGCTTGGTTTTCTTTTTCCAAGTGACAGACTCTTTCCCAGGGTGCTAGGCAGCTCTCTCTACTCCCATTTTACACTTTCCTTTTTTTCGAATGTTCACGTGTTGATTCGCGTGTCGCTAGTTCACTCATTTTCCCTTCTTTCTTTTTGCGACTAGGCGTCCTCATCCGTGTTATTTCGTTGTTTTGGTCTTTTTGTTGTGTTGGCTGTTTTTCTTTGTGTCTGATTACCTTATTGTATTCTCCCAAACAAACAAAAGAAGAAGAAGCCAAACCACGATGGGAGAACGGTGTTGGGCCGTACTCCTGTGTGCGTGTCTCTTGAAGTAGTCACCTGACCGCCTCGGCATGTGGGTCGCAGAGATCGCGAAGGCTTTCATCGTACCTTCGGAGGCGCATCTTCATTTCACTTACATGGTGGTGCGCAGGGAGGCAGTGACTCATTCACTCGCTCGTTCTTGCCCTTTCTGTGAGCTACCTGCATCCTTTCATTCTGCGCAGAGTGTTTCGATTTGTTCACCTCCACAACACGATCTCTCTCTCACTCTTTCGCCTCCACCACTTTTTTTGTGTGTACACGTGCCGTTGCTCACGCACACACGAATTATAGCCTTTGCCTGACCCTGTCTGTGAGCATGTACCGACGACTGTTGAAGCCATTCGCAACACCGCGTTGCGGGAGTCTGTGGCTCGCGTCTCGTCTCGTCTCGCACGTCACGACCGCCGGCAACTTCGATCGCGAAGTCCTGGAGTCACAGCAAGCTATCTGCCTCATCTACCACATTCCCTCCAGTAGCGGCTGCGCAGCATTCCTCAAATCTGCTGAAAAGCTCGTGGACGACATCAACGGCAAGACAAGCGCGGTGACCGTGAGCGATGACGGCACGGTGGCAGCCAGTGGGGCGGACGGGCTGCCAGACGAGATCCTCATTGACGTGAGTGGCGACGCACCGCCGAGTGACGATGGCGCGCCGTCTTCAGCCACGACCCCATCCAACGCAAAGAACGCACCCGCGCGATCGTCAAGGTCCTTGTCGTGGTTAAAGCTTTGCACGATCAATGCCGACGAGAACCGCAACCTGGCGTCTGCCTTCTCCGTCGAACGCGCCAAATTGCCCGTGACGTTCTTCGTCATGCAGGGCACGATCGTCGACAAGGTCTCCGGCCAAGTCAGTGAGAGCCGACTCGAGGGCATCCTGTGGAAGTTCCTGGAGCACTATCAGAAGGAAACCAACGTGGACTTGTTGGCAAAGCGAAACAAAGAGAACGAGGCCACGGCGGGCTCGAGCAGTCCGATCCCAACCGCGGCGACGGCAGATTTGCTGCACGGCGCGTCTACGCAGTTTCTCCAGTCCCAGCTCATGCGATCCCTCGTCGGGAGCGAAATGATTCAACTCCCCGACGACGCACCTCAGCTGGACGGACTCAAGAAAACACTTCAACAAGCCAAGCAAAAGGCATATGAAGAGGTGCAAGATTTGTATCGGCAGCTTGGGATGGATATGCGTAAGCTGTCGGACAGCGAGATGCACGCGCACTACTACCAGTCCTCGCAGTTCATTGCGATGGGGGTCATTAGTGCCTTGGAAGCCCTCTTCCTCGCGCGCAGCTACGCGACACTTGGCGACATCTCGCAAGAGAATGTGGTGTGGGCACGGCGCGCGATTCAAAAAGACTTTGAGCCCATCCTCGGCAACCAGACGATGCGCCAGGTCCTGGCACTCGTGGACATCAACCTGGTGCGTGGTGAGCTCCGTATGGCGGCGGTAACCTGCGGCCAGGATGTGAACCGCATCGCCAGCACGCTCGCCGCCTACGAAGCGGACACGACCGCTGGGACTGCCCAAATCGAAGATCTGAAGGACATGGCGTGCTTTCTTGAAGGCCAGCGTGCACACCTCGTCCGGCTTCTGGGCCTTATTGACGAGTACATTGACAGCCGGGCACCACCACAGGCGTTTCCATCGGAGGTGGTGGAGGAGCTGTTCAGTGGGCTCAAAGATAGCCGACGCGAGCTTCGCAAGCTGCGCGCTGCGGAGTTCCGCGATGGTGCGGATGACGGTACAGCAGCAGCAGCAGCAGCAGCAGCCGGGGGCGCGGCCAACACGAAGCCAAGCGCACTCCCTGTTTTGATGGATAATCAGCTGAAGAAGCAGCAGATCCTGCATGAGCGCGCAGAGCACGGCAAGACCTGCGTTATGTGTATGCTGCAGCTATACGCGTCTGACCCGAAGAGTCAGGCAGCACGCTCGAAGCTCTCGTCTCTTTTGTATTGATGGAGTCTTTTTCCCACTCTGTCGCCCTGTTCGGCCACTGGCGTGCGTGTGTGTGTGTGTTCGTTGGTTGATTGGTTTGGTAGAGGAGCTGTGAACTCTTGTTCCTCCTTTTTGGACTGTTTCGTTCTTCTTTTTTTTTTGTCACATCCCGTAACTACTCGACTGAAAGTCTTCATAAAAAAAAAAAAGATCTTGCAAACGAGAAAAACGATGAACGAAGCTACTCAACGAGTCAAATCGTTAATGTAAGCAGGGGCGTCGACCTTGATCGATACCAACTCGTGAACGCCAGAAGCAACTCTTCCGATGTGATAGCACTCGAGGGAGGTACTCACGTGCACGTCAACGGCAGTGCGTGGCAGTCTCTGCTTCTCGTTCCCTCTCTCTTGCCAGAATTGACGCGGTGTTCCTCATCTGCAATTCTATCTTCTTTGTACATTGTACATTGTCGAATGCAAACCACTCAGACGACGACGCTGCTGTTGTTGTTGTTGTTTTACCCTTGTCACTTCAACACTCTCTGGCTCTCTACCAATCTACATCTCTTTCTTTCTTTATTTCTTTCTTTCTTTCACACACAGACACAAGCACAATCACACACAGACACAAACGTTAACGCTTTTCTTTTTTTCGGGCCTTTTTTCACACTCCGACGCAACACACGTGCCGCTCAACTCAGTCGACACTGAAGCCGAACTATATCAGTGACAACAGCAACAGAAACAACAACAAAGATTGGCAACATGGCAGGCGCCCCTGACGTCAAAATCCTGTACACCGCAGTGGAATGGAGGGCCCTGGTGGCGGCTCTGAGTCGAATCGCGCGCAGCGGTGATGTCGCGGTGACCCTGAAGACCTCCTCGGGTGAAACAGTTGTCGGCTCGGTGCTGGTCACGATGCAGGGTGACTTGGTACTTCGTGTGCCGGGGCGCATGGCGACGACACTCAACCAGTACACGAACCCGACGGTGGTTGACTTGGAGTTTGCACTCACACCTGCCTCGCTCGAAGTGCTGGCGAAACAACTGGAATGCCACAGGGTCCTGTCCAACAGGTTGTGGGAGAAGGTGGTCGCAGAGTCAGGTGGGGCTAACACGGAGGCTGGAAAGAGGATGCAAACGCGGCGTGAGAACGTCGCATCAAGCGTCGAGGCGAGTGTGGAGGGGTGCATACAGAAGATGCAGGAACTCATCAGCAAGCTCAAAAAGGTGAACGGAGATGAGTATGCGGTGCCAGAGATGCCTCCGCCACTTCCCGCAGCGTGTTCGACCGCACTCGGCCCTGGTTTTGGTGAACCCAGATCAGCCCCAGCTCCTGGTGGCTTTGGCTTTGTCTCTGGTGGTTTCGGTCAGCCTGCATCAGCCACAGGTGGTTTCGGTCAGCCTGCAGCAGCCACAGGTGGTTTCGGTCGGCCTGCATCGGCCGCAGCCCCAACAGCGAGTGGTTTTGGTGCTGGCCTTGGTGGCTTCGACCTTTGTGCTGGGTTTGGGGACTTTGGCTTTGGCACCTCCACTGGTGGGTTCGGCAAACCCGCATCAGCCCCCACCCCAGCAGCGGGTGGCTTTGGCACGGCCACAGGTGGCTTTGGTCAGCCTGCATCAGTCACAGCCCCAACAGCGAGTGGTTTTGGCTTTGGCGCTCCTCCCCGTGGTTTCGGTCAACCACCAACAGCCGCAGCCCCAACAGCGAGTGGTTTTGGCTTTGGCGCTGGCTCTGGTGGCTTTGGTCAGCCTGCATCAGTCACAGCCCCAACAGCGAGTGGCTTTGCCTTTGGCGCTGGCTCTGGTGGATTTGGTCAGCCTGCATCGGCCGCAGCCCCGACAGCGGGTGGCTTTGCCTTTGGCGCTGGCTCCGGTGGATTTGGTCAGCCTGCGTCAGCCGCAGCCCCGACAGCGGGTGGATTTGGCGCTGCTCCCCGTGCCTTTGGTCAGCCAGCATCAGGCCCGGTCCCAACAGCGAAATTTTTTGGTGTTGGTTCTGCGTCTGGTGGCTTTGGTCAGTCCGCATCATTCAGCTCCCCTGCTCTACCACCCCGTGGGTTTCCCTCCATCCCCAGCGGCTTTCCGAGTGCTCCGAGTGTTCCACGTTCCGTTATTGGTAACCCGGAAGCGACCTTCTGGCGTGACCAGTGCGTCGCGCTGTGCACTCAGTGTTCAGAGTTGTGCGCGCAGACGGCACGTCTGTATGAATCACAGCAGCGCGCCAAGCCAGTGCCCGCCGCCGCAGACGCGCCAACCACCGGAACGCCAGCAAGTGTGCGTGCGGCCTCACCCAACTCCAATTAACTCAGCGAGAGAGAATCCATCCGCTGACTCCAGACTCGTCGAGGGTGGGGTGATAACGGCAAGCAAGAACCAAAGCATGAAAACTGAGACTGGTAACGCGCACACCACGTTGACCAAAAGGAAAAAAGAAAACAGAAAAAGCACCAGCAAGCGTGACACGAGTACCGACGCGAAGATTGCGCGTTGACAACTTTTTTTGAGGTGGCGTGTGAAGGAAGGTAAAAGCAATTCACTGTGCTCACCATGGCTGACCAGGCCATAGCAAACAAAAAAATCAAAGAACTTCTAGTTTTTCTCTTCTCTATTTCCATTTCCCATTTTTTTTTGTTTTCAGACTATGTGTTTCGCTTCACTCATTGGAAGCGTACTTTTATTCCTGTGCGTTCGACACAAAAAAAGTCACAAGACCAGCTTCGCGCACCTCACTCAAGTGTATGGTGGTGGTGGCGGTGGTGGGTGGCGGCGTGATCAACGCTGTGCATCACCTGCAACTCTCTCCCAGTTCTCTTCCTCTTTTTGGTATTGTAGCCGCATCCGTGCTCCTCAACTTCTCCAGTTCTCAGTGGAGGTCGGGATTGTACAACCATCCATTTGATAGAGCACACATGTGAGGTCACCAAGGAAGAAGAAGGAAAAACAGGCATGGACGCGCCACTGTTAGTTGCGTTGTGAACTAAGCATATCTTGGGATGTGCTGGCCGTACCCCACTTGTCTGCACCGTTGTGCAAGTCGTTCCGAGTGTCTTTCAGTCTGCTGAGGGGCGTGCTCCACTCTGTGAGGCAGCCTCTGTCACTCTCTCGCTGCACTCACATCTCCCTTCCCCTCCCTCCCCTCCCCATCCCTCCTCCTCTGCCAATCTCTCTTTTCTCCGGTTCTCTGACAGCCGCCATCGGTAAGAGCTTAACGTTTAACCTACTCGCTCTGCACGCGCTTCCTCATTCTTTCTTTAACTCATTTTTTCTCTCTCAGCTCAAGCCACCAAACAGCGGCAACCCGGTCCTCCCCACCCCACCCCACCCCACCACGATGTCCACACGTCAAGGCGCACGTGCCCGCTCGCTGATTGTGTTGCTGCTTGTGCTCGCCCTGCCGCGCGCGAGAGCGGCCGCAGCAGCAGCCCCTGACGTCGTGCAGGAGTTCCAGACCCTGGATGGCGCGTCGCTGGACATTGTAGATCCCGGTTCCACCGGTGCTCCATCCAAGGTGCTTCTGCAGCGGTGCACCGTGACTGGCGCTGGTCTCACTGTGAGCGGGGCGACCACGGCTGACACGGCTGGCTCGAATCCGATTGCGATCCGCATCCTCGACACCACCGTGGCGGACGCGACGTTGACGTTCCATGGCTACACACCCGGCAACTCCCTTGTGCACGTCGTCAACATGACAGCAACGATGGAGGGCAGCACGCCACTGTTCAACGTGCAGGGCTTCTATCTGAGTGTCGGTGACGGCTCCTCCATGATGATGCAGCGCGTGCGGGCGACGTGGAACTCTGCACCTGGCGGCTCGGTGTTGCTGCTGGGTGGTTCGGAGTCTTTGACGACTCTGAGTGGCAAGGTGTTCACTCTCTCTGAGGCCGTCGTGACGGGTGCGGCGCATGTGCTGGAACTCGTCGCTGGGAATACGTGTCTCGACTGTGTGAATGCCATCGGTGGCCTAATTGCCTTCGACCTGGTCGAGTTCCATGAGCCACGTGGTGCCTTCGTACACAGCGGTGTTGTCGGTCCCGCGTTTGCGTCCTCCGGCGACGGCATGGTCCGCTTCAGCAACATCACTGTTCTCGGTGATCAGGCCTTTTTCGAAGCGGAGAATGCCAAGGACGCTGTTGTGTACAATGGGGATGAGGGCAACATCGTATTCTCCGGCATCACGACCAGCGGCTCGCTGTTCGACTTCAAGGACGACAGCATTCTTGTTAGTGCGTCTGGTGCCAGCCTGAAGTACACGCTCCGTCACATTCACGTCAAGGCCGTGGTGTCGTCGAGTACGTACTCGAAAATGGTGCCGGCGATGTTTGAATCGACTGCCGTCAGCACGTGGAATTTCTACATGGGCAACGTCACCGTGGACGGTACTCTGCGCGACACAATCAACATGCTGAACGCTGTTCAACTCTTCCCAACCCAGGTGATGGACGCGTACGGGAACGTGCAGGAGGTGGCAGGGTCTCCGTATCCGATCGTGGATCTCAACGCCCCGACAGCCGCGTACTGCGTGACTGGACGTGACGGCAGCGCTGGCTTCGTCGATCTCGTGCCTGGCGTGCAGCGTGCGGAGTGCAACTGCAATTCTCCGTACAACGCACCGTACTGCACGGATGCCGTCGACCCGCTTGTGTACTACGACGCGTACAGCCCGTCGCCTGCCACGTGCGATGTGGACAACTGCGACACGTGCCTGTTCGGACAAGCGAGCCAGTGCGGTGCGTGTGCACTCGGATACATGCTGACGGCTGCGCTCGGGTGCACGAAACTGACATGTCTTGTGGACAAGTGCACCTCGTGCCAACTCGGCAGCTCCACGGTCTGCTCCCAGTGCGCTGACGGCTACAGCTGGTCCGATGATCAGCGCACGTGTGTTTCCTGCGACATCGCAGGGTGCGATGGCTGCACCGCCGACAACGTGTGCTCCCAGTGCGCTGACGGCTACACGCTGTCTGACAACCACAGCACGTGCTTCTTCTGCGGCATCGCCAATTGCAACGCATGCACCGCCAAAAGTGTGTGCGGCGCATGCACGGTTGGCTACTCGTTGTCGTATCTCAAGACCACGTGCTTTTCGTGTAACATCTCCAACTGCGCCGCCTGCACCGCTGATAGTGTATGCACGTCGTGCGCCAAGGATTACAAGCTGATGGACACTGGCGAGTGCAAAAAGAAGGGCGTTGGCTGGTGGGTGTGGCTCATCGTGGGCATCGCGGCTGCTGTGGTGCTGGCTGGAGTGATCGTCCTCGTGGTGTGCTGCGTCCGCCATCGTCGCCGGGGTCAAAACCGGGTCTACTCCTCGTACGCCAGTAAAAAGGCTGACTGTCCCGTGCGGCGCAACAACGCGGACGTCCCACAGAACGAACAGTGCGAGTCCCGCGTGAACACAGGCGCATCAGCCCCTGATGTGACAACAACACCCAGCCAGTCTCCTCTCAGTGAATCGTATGAGTGGAGTCTTACATACTAACACGGTGTGGACCTCTGTCTCACTCCCTCTCTGTCACCCGGCATCGACCTCCGAATCCAGAGGGAGGAGGGAGGATGTGAAGCTTGCCACGGCGTTGACGCTACTGCACGTGTGGTGGATCACATCGACCATCACCCACCACTGACCTCTCAGCGTAACCATCGCGAATGCGATGATGACAAGGTCCCATGGTGCCCCTCATGGGCAATGTGCTGCGCTGCTCCTCCGACAGTACGCAGGCACCACCACATGATGTCAGCCACGTAGTTTCTCTTCGCTTTCTTTGTTTTTGCTTTACAGAACAGTTTCCCCTCGTAATTGTTTGCTTTCATACTAAGAAAGACGCAACACTATATTTTCCCGTTTCCTTTTTTTGTTTTCGCATTTCTTTTTTTTTCTTTTTCATTCGCGTGCTGCTGATTTTGGCCGCTGAGTCTGCACCCCACATTACGCCTCATCTTCACAGCAGAAAAAGACGGCCTGTGCACATCTGCGTTTTCGCACTCTCAGCCATTTTCTGGATTTATATGCCTCTTACTTTTTTTCCTAAGCAGTGTCATCGAAACAATTCAATCCTTTCTATCTTCTCATACTTGGTTTCTTTTCATGTCATTGGTGGTCGTGTTGTGGATCACGCATCACAATGATTTTCTGTGCACAGACGACACCACCCAGACCGATGCTGCCTGCTCCGCAGCGTTGTGCACTGGCACGGTTCACATCCATGTTTCCTGCAAGGCTGCACTTCATCGCTTTGCTTTGTTGTTGTTTTTTGACTTTCCCTCATTTTCCCTTCCTCGTCCCCTGTCCAGTGATTTCGCACGTTTGTCGCGATTCACCAGACGATGCGTGACTGTGCCTTCGTAACAACGTGTCATCGAGTTGACAACAACAACCTACGTTGATCTCTCTTTTTTTTTTCTTTTTTGTGTGTGTGGTGGAGCATGACCGGGACAGAAACACTATGTCAAAAAGGCCTGGCACACTCAGATGCAAACGACTGACTGGGCCTGCCCCCCCCCATGATAACACACAGGCCGCCAATTCACTGGTGTGTGCGACGTTGCTCCCTGTATCATGCTCTGTTTCTTCGTGTGCTTTTGCTTTTGTTTCCTTTTCATTCCTTTCTTACCAGGTCCAGTAGCACCTTGCGTGATATGCATTATTTCTCCTCATTTTTTCTTTGTGTGTCCTGACTCTGCCTCAGTGCACGCCCGAGTGATATCGTTTTGAGTGGCCCATTCACGAGCACTGTTGTTACTTTTCTTTTTTCGCGCCTTCCTCCTTCGCTGTGATTCTCACAGTCGTCACCGAGAGTGACACCGGTGCTCACTCACTTTATTGTGTATTTCTTCTCATTGTTTCCTCACGTGGACCGCAGCCCAGGTCCCAGATAGTGTTGTTGTAGCTCGTGTATTCCCGTTTTTTCCTCTTGTACTGGTTTCTTCTTCAATTTACACGGCGTCGTTGTTTGTTCCCGCAGAACCATCCATCAGTCGTAGCACGTATTATTCTGGGCAGCGAAAAAAAAAAAATCGCCTCCGTCATCGCCAATCAAACGGCGGAGACGGAGGTTGACGAAATGCACCGACGCAATCACGCACTTTGCTTCCGATTGGAAGGTGAGAAGAGTTGCTGCACACTGGGCAATGCACGTCCCTCTTCGGTCCTACCCTCCTCACGTGAGCTTCCTTTATTCTGCGCTCTCTCGTTATCTGTTCCCTTCCGTCAAGCGCACCCATCGCACCCACACAGCAACACGGCATACCCCTTCCACCTCCGTCTCTCCATCCCTCCTTCGTTGTTGCTGTTGTTTTGTTCCCTGACCCTTCTTTATCTTGACGAATGCATTGCTTTGTTGGATTCATTTGTATCGCTGAGGAGGATCGTTCAGCCAGCAACTGCGAAAGACAAAAACACAGCTATACATAGGTCGAGTGAAAGGAGAGAGACTTACTTTTTTTTGTGGGACACAATGTTTCATTCCCTCTTGGCTATTCTCGCGTACTACCCTCCGCGCGAGGACGTCAACGCGGTTGATGTCACTAGCCCCTTCAACTACTACGTCCCAGACGACATCTCGGCACGCTATCGTGAACTGGGTGTCCCCGGCTCGGCATCGAACTCTGGTACCGATGATGATGACGAGGAAGAGGAACAGGACGCCTTGGAAGGGGAGGTGCCTGCTGAGCAAGTGCAGCACCTCGACGATCCAGAGCATGTTGAGATGCCTGCGGCGCGTGAAACACCGCCTCACATCAAGGAGCTGGTCGACAAAGCCCAACGGCAGCACGCGCTTCAGAAGAAGCTTCGACACGTTCAGCAGGAGTGCGGTCCTTCGTGCCTTTTTCTGAAGGGCGAGGCCGTTCCTTGGGCTTTTGTGGCAGCCGCGCCACTCGCACGGCACGCGGTGGAAATGAGCGGCACGGCCGGCACCGTCTACTCGGCACCCATGGCAAACCGCGCTGACGGCGCACCGCTGGAACCAGGCGACGACGGCGCACCGGCGGAGACCAGCATTGTGTGTCGACAGCCGGTGGTGAGCATCCGTGTTGGCGCGATCGAACGCGAGACAGGTGACGTGTTTAAAGCAAAAACAGATTACGATGCGTACGACCCACCCTATGTTGGCTGCGACAGCAACTGGCGCCAGCACAAGCTTTATCGCCAGCTGACCATCCACACCACGCGCCTCGTGGCTGGTAGCGTGGCCTGGCGTGTCCTTGAGGCCTCGGCGTGGTGGTGGCGTGATCGCCGAATGCCGGTCTCCAAGTCAACGCACCCCATCTGCGTCAGCTCTGTTTCTCTCGAAGGCCCCGTTTCATTTCCGCGCGCACTCTTTGGCGACGATGGACTGCTGCAAGTCGTGCGCATCCGCAGCCTCTTCGCGTCACACCCGTACTTCGCGAGCGATGCCGTCGTCGATGTGGCGGCTCTCGCGCACACGCACGGTGATTACCTCACGGAGCTGGACCTGTACGGTGCGGATCGCTGTGAGAACTTGATGCCTGGGCTCGCGAGTGGGTCTTTCACGACTCTCGTGTACGCAAACCTCGCTCGCACGATCTTTTCTGAGGCGGGCTGGCGTGCGGCCCGCGTGGGGCTCGACGTGGTTGGTGCGGCTGGCACGCCCGCGCTGCCGTGCCTGGAGGAGCTGGTGCTGGACGGGTGCCACCATCTACGTCAGCTCGACGCAGATATCCTCGCACACATGCCGAACCTCCGCAAGCTCAATGTCTTCAACTGCACCAAGCTCAGAGTGATCAGGGACCTGGCGGTGTGCTGCCCATATCTGACTCAACTCTGTATGAACTACACGCATGTGACTGTTCTTGATTTTGGTATCGTGCCAGAAAACGGAGCGACGTTGAAGACCACCAATGGCAAGCCACAGATCGCGGGGCGTCCCGCACAAGCGTCGCACCTCCAGGTGGTCGATCTGAAGAACAGCACCTTCGACTCTTTGGAGTGGCTCGCACAAACCCCCTCGCTCGACACGCTCGTCTTCAGCGGATTCGATACGGGCGATGGCGTGGCACTCTCGTGCCTGTCCTTCACACGCTACGTGCGGAAAATCAACCTCTTCTGTGCAACTGTTGGCGACTTGACCCCACTCAGTGCGTGCACCTTTTTGGAGGAGTTGTTCCTGATCGGTTTGAACCCACCGGATGACCAACCTGACGCTTTCGGGATCGATGTTGAACCCATTCTCCTGGCCGGCGCCACCGCGTCCGACCCACGGCCACTGCAGCGACTGCGTCACTTGGAGATATCCCTCTATCCGCGCCTTCGGATCGACTATCGCAGTGATATTCACGGGCCGCCCACGAACATCTCCGATACGGCCATGGCGGTGGCGCGGTCACTGTCCATGTTGGCCGTGTCGCTCGACAGCCTGGAAACGCTCATTCTCGCTGACTGTGACGATTTCGATGATCTGCACACCCTTCTGACGCTTCCGAACGGAGACGAGCATCTCGTTGGTGTTGAGGCGCAGCAGAAGGATGCAGCCTCCGCAGAGACGCAGCCCGCCTCCACGCCACGCCACTACGTCGCACGGTTTCCGCACCTCAAGGTGCTCGACGTCTCGTCCACACACATCACCGAGATGGATTCTATTGTGCGCTACTGCCCACAGCTGGAGAAGCTCAACATGCGGCATTGTCGGCATATGACCGTGGATCGAGTCCGTGCCAGCCTCTGTGCCCTGGTTGAGCAACAAGTGCCGGAGACAGCGACAGTCGGTGAGACCGACGACGACAACGAGGAGGGGGGCAACCCCCAGCCAGAGATAGCAGCCCCGTCGACCTGCCGCGAAGCAGACGCGTGCAACGTGCAGCTCCGTCATCTCGTTGAGCTCAACATCAGCCTGTCCGTGGCGATCAACGAGTCTCGCGATCCTGAAGACACGTGGGTGGCCCCGGTATACCATGCACTGTCGCGCTTGTGTCCCGCTCTGCAGACGCTCATCACATCGGATTCCTTCACCGTATTCCACAACAAGAAGGACTGGGATCGTCTGCCAGTCTTTCCAGAGCTGACCACGCTGCGAACTTCAATTTTCGATGTCCCACTGAAGCGAATACAGAAGAGAGGACTCAAGAACGTCATGCCTCACATGTTTCCGAAGCTGCGCACCTTCGATGGCTCTGTTCGTTCGCTGGCAGCGAAGACTCTCTCGCCCTTCTCCGAGCTCTCCAAGATGACTCAGCTGGCGCACATCAGCGCATCAGAAAATGCATTTGCTGGTGCCGAGCACGTCCTCGAGCAGGACGACTGCCCACTCCGCTCGTTGACCTGCAGGAACCCCAGTGACGCCCTCCTCACTGCTATTGGCAAGGCGCGTACCCTGCAAACACTGAGCGTCGGGGCGTTCTGGGTGGAGCAAAACCAAGAACGGCTGGAGGCCCTGGCGCGTGCAAACACGGGCATCACCATCCTTGTCGTTTGATTGATTGATGTGTCCAGCACACACACACACATGCACAGACGTGCAGCGTGTGCAGCGGGTTTCTCAGTGTTGGGTGTCAGCGCACTGTGTGCACTCATTTTGTGGTGTTGGCATTGTTGTTTACATATCTCGACGCGCCACCCCTCTTTTTTCTCTCGGAACCGCATTTTTCTATTTATTGAAGCGCGCTCCAGCAAACTCAATGCCACCTCATTTTTCCTTTTTTTATTTGTTCTATTTTCAACAGAGTCACAAACACACAAGCTGAAAACGAAAGGTCAACGGGCACCCCTGAGCATTGTCACAGCGGGGGAAAAAAAAAACGTATCGCGCTGTCGTTGCTGTTGTTGTTGTTTCAGAAGCCGCGCGTGCTGTCTACGGCGGCTCACGTCCACGAACCCTGCCACGCGCCTTTGAATCGGTGCAATGCTACTACCTACCACGCACACACACACATACACACACACACACAGAATCTCCCCTTATGCTTGCCTCTTCTCTTTGTATTTGTGCAGTGCTGAGCATGACTGAGCGAAACTGAGCATACTGTTTGCTCTGCAACCTCCTCCCCCCCCCCTTCCCCACATTTAATTTGCTTTTGCTTTCATTTTTTGTCAGATTCAATTCGATTGCGCCACGTTGCTGGATTACACACACACACACACAGGCACAGTTCTCTTTTTTTTGCCCTTTTTTCTTGCACAAATATACGCATACGCGCCATACCACTTTTTGCGCGCTCATTGCAAGAGAGAGAGAGAGAGAGAGCGGGACCGTTTCGTGTCTCGAGATAATTTTTGATCAATACAATATTGGCAAACACAATGGCATCCTTGCAGCACGCTGAAACGCACGACTCTGACCTTGTTCTGGCGCGCGTCAGCCCGACGCGAGCCAATCGACTTGGGAGCGCATCCCCACCGCCCCCGCAGCAGCGGCAACCGAAGAAGTCACAGAAACATCGGTCGTCACGCGGAAAGACAGATCGGCAAAGTCGTCGCCGCCACCGTCATCGTGATGACGACTCATCATCGTCGTCGTCCAACTCGGAATCGTGGTCGAGCCCAACCTCGCGTGCGGAGCAGCGGCTCGAGGAGGAAGAGACGCTCGACAGTCACGCGATGCGACATCAACAACAACGCCTTGATAGCTTCGGTAACATCGCCTACGAGAACTTTTTCCTGGGCAACCAACTGCTCTTTGAAAGTTCTCAAGTTGCACCGGAGGTTGGGGCGGGTAAAGGCTTCAAGGTACCGCCAATGGTGGACGTCCCGTGGGAGCTGCGAGAGGAGACGTCAGCGGCCAGCCATCTGTGCTCTACCTTTGCGTTCCTCGGCACACGACACTTTTGGTGGCTTATCGAGTACGCCGCGCGTGTGACGTTCATCGCCATGCTGGTGCCAGCGGCCATCATCTACGCAGACCTCCCTCACACACCGTTCATCTCCACAAGTTACGCCTTGGCCAGCGTTGTCATTGCCGTCGGCACGACAGTGGGGATGTCGATGCTGTTTTTTCTGCAGTACGTCAAGGCGGGCTGCATCTGGCTGCCACTCTCCACAATCTGCGTGGCCCTTCACCTCGACGAGTACCTCGCGGCGTGGTTCATTGTCTACGTGGTCCTCTTGTTTCTCATGGCCATGTTCACCGAGAAGACGACGCGACGGATGTGTTTGCTGCTTTTCAACATCCCCATGGTGGCCATGCTCGGTGGATCGCACGACTTGGTCTATCCCTCGCGTGTGCTGGCCGATTGGTTTCTTGGCGCGGCCTTTGCCTTGGTTGCGACGCTGCTGCCGTATCCCAAGCTGGCCACCCGCGCAAGCCGCGAGATCTCAGCCTCGCTGTGCCGCAACACCGCGACCTGCTTCACCGGTATTCTCGACTGTTTTTGGGCACCCAGCAACACGGAGCGTAGCATGTCCATGGTCCGCATTCGCTACCTTGTGCGCACGATTGATCAGCTCATTGACAAGTTCGACGTCTACGACGCGTTTACCTTCTACGAGGTGCTCTTCTTTGAGAGCTACGAGTATCGCCAAGTTCGCAAGGAAAAGGTCCGGCTTCTCTTCCAGCTCAAGATGAATCTGCGGACGATGGAGCGTGTCATTAACATGGTGCAAGAGAAGCCGCAAATGCTGGATCAGACAGAGCGCTGCCTGCTCTTGCGATCGCACGTGTCACGCCCAATGGATGCCATCTCCCGCTCCGTCGAGACGCTGCTCTACCACATCAGCGGCGCGAAAACCTACGCCGCGCTGCGCTCTCTCACGCCGTACTACGAGCTCGTTGGCCGGTCTGTCAAGTACCTGCAGGACGAGTTCGACATCGCGCGTCGTGTGCTCTTTTACGAGAGCGCCCACTACGCGAACCACGACAACCGCTATCGTCGCCACGGCACGCACCGCAAGCACGGCGACGACGACGACGTGAACAGCAACGGCGGTGGTGGTGGTGGTGGTGCGGCCAACCGTGGTGAAGGTGAGTTCAGCCCCAGCGGGGGCAGACTGGGCAGCTCTGCCGCCGTCCACTACGCACGCGATCGTACCGGTGGCGCTTCTGATCATCGACACAATCATCGCCATCACGACATGATTGTGGATAGTACAAGCCCAGCATGCCTCATCTCCATGGACTCCTCCGTCGAGCGCATGGAGGAGTACGTGCCGCTCATGACCTTCTTCGTGTTCTCGATTGCCAATTTCTGGGGCACGTTGCGCGACTACGAACAGCAGATGGATCGCGTCCGTGAGAAGCCAGGTCTTCGCGAGACAATGTACTTTGTCTGGCGTGGGATTATCGATCCTTTCGTGGATAACGTGCGTCTCGTCAAGAACCTCTTCACGCGGCACGCAGAGCCTGAAGTGCGAATTGTGATTGAGGCGGCCAAGGTGAGTGTGGCCATGCTCATCTCGGTCATCTTCTTCTACTACGTCGACGACCACTCGCTTCTCCTGTCGGGCCCCACGATCATCGCCTTCGTCTCGGGTACCAACCCAGTCGAGGCTGTGCAGGCCAGTGCGGCGCGTCTGACAGGCACGCTGATGGGCTCCGTGCTGGGTTTCTTCGCCACTACGTTGTGCAAGACGAGTGTTGACCGTGTCGCGTCCATTTGCGTGATCACGTTTGTGATGTCCTTCTTCCGACCAGAGCAGAGGTTCGGCACCATCTGCATGTACTGCAACTTCGTCGCCGTGACCGCCATGACGGACCGCACGGCTGACAGTAATCTCAGCCGCATTCAGCAAAACACATTCGCCATCTTCATCTACTGCTTCATTAGCGTGGCGTTCTTCCCTGTGAGCCCGAACCAGGTGTTGTTTGAGAAACGTCTCACCGTTGTGCGTGATGTTGCCGACACGGTGAAGCGATTGATGGGGCTCCTCCGTGAAGCCTCTATCTCGTACGAAGAGACGCAGATCCGCGCGCAGCTCCAGCAGCAGGCCGAAGAACAGCAACAGCAGCACAAGTCTGCTCGCATGCTCAGCCAGGGCATGGGTGCAGACGGTAAGAGCTTCTTCCCGGGTCCGGCAAATACGCTGACGACGACCACAGACAGCGAGCCCATCGCCGACGACAACAACAACAACAACGCCATGACTACGACCAGTGGTTTCTACGCGCACAAGGACGGCGCGCCGCTGCTGTTCGAACCCGTTTCCCCCGTCGCCGGTGCGATGTTTCCCGCACCGACCATCACCAACGCATCGCACATCGCGCCGCCCGTTCGCACGCCATCGACGCTGAAGAAGCGGGCGGTCGCACTCCCGGCACCGGCCACCGTCGAGGCCGACACCAATGCGGCAGGACAGGACAGCGAAGAGGAGCTGGGCTTGATGAACCAGGGCTTTCGTGGTGGCGGTCCAACCGCGGTGGCAGGCACGCAGGGTTCCACCGAGGTGCTTATCAACGGCAGCCTCTCTGGTCAGGCGCCGCTGGCGCACAGCCGCATCGCCGTCGGTGAGACACCCGGCAAGAACAAGAGCCGTGCGGGGGCTGGTGCGGGCAACAGCAACGCGCTGCTTCCACACGCCTTCACGATGGCCCCGGAGGACCCGACCATCGACGGCATCTTCAAGAGCATCTTTGGGATGCTCGACACGATGAAGGCGACGACGAGTATTATGCCCTTGGCCGCTGACGAGTTCAACGTGGTGCCGAAGGAGTACCCGCTGCGCGCGTCAGGCGAGGTCCACGCGGCTCTGTACCGCATCTGCGCGCTCGTCTACACCATGGCCAGCTGCTGGAAGGTGATGCGCGACAAGGGCTACTTCACCGCGGACATGGTACACATCTTCCACAACCTTGCCCCGCTGGCGATGGATATCTCGTCCTGTCTCGAACGCTTCGCACACATCCTCTCCTACTACGTGCACGCGCCATCGGCGGCTCTGTCGTCTGAGCTGACCAAGGGCGTGATGCAGCTGCGTGCACTCTGCACGGAGCTCAGCGTGCGCAAAGAGCGTGACCTCCTCGCCGTGATTCGACAGACCATCATTGAGCAGCAGGTCTGGCGCCCGAAGCGCGCTCGTGGACGTGGAGGGAGGAGGGCATCGTCCTCGTCCTCCTCATCCGAATCGTCACGGTCGTCCTCATCGTCGTCGTCATCGACAACATCTTCGTCCTCGCGCGGCTTCGCCTCGCCCGTCTCGTCCATGAGCAAAGCGGGCTTCCCAACAATAGCAAACCCGGCCATGAAAGAAATGTCAGCCTCTGCCTCCTCCGCTGCCGCAGCGATGGCGAACGATCGCGAGAGTGTGTCGCGTGCATCGGTTGCCTCAGACACAGTCGCCCCGCACGTGTCAAACGAAACATTGGTCTTTGATCGTGCCTTGCTGAACGGTCTCGGCAGGGCGGATGAGGCCCCTTTAGACGCCTTTCTGCGCGGAACGGAACCTGGCGGTCGACCCCCAGCCGGCAGCCCGACTGAAAAGCCGTGGAAGACGCGTGACGACGAGGAGCCTCACCTCGTCCGCTCCGTCTCCACTGCGAGCGCCTCGATGGCGACCCTATCGCACCCTTCCTTGGTCGCTGGATCTGCACAGGACAGCAAGCACCAGCGCACGCACAGCCATCACCAGGACGCCAAGGACCGCAAGAAGAAGAACCAGCGTGGCATGTCGCAGTCTACATCGGCCGTGTCTCTGCCCCGTGCCGCATCGTCACGCGGCCTCGGACGAAGCTGGAGCTCCTCCGCGGTGGATCTCGCTGGGTTAGACGATCCTCACCGCGATGCCGCCGAGCGACTGCGCGAAGAGGTGCGCCGCGCCCATCAGCTCTCGCGTGCTGACACGGGCGGTGCGGGCAGCAGTCATCACCACAACAACTCGCCACCTGGCAGCCGAACCCGCAGTCGCGCAGACAGTGAACATCACAGCAACGGTCACCACCACCACCACCATCACAATGACAAGAACCACCGGCATCACAACCACAATCACCACCGTGAGCACTCGCGCTCGCACTCGCTGCACAGTCCGTTTGAAGAGAGCCTGGCCTCCGCGCCGTACGGCAGCATCGACGACAACGATCTCATCACCGTCCCAGCGGCGGTGGCGCCTTTGCCCACCCAGAGCGGCGTTCTCGACCCGCAGCAGGTTGAGGACGACCTCAAAGGGCCAACGAAGCAGCGCAAGGGGACGCTCGGTACCGCAGCCGTGGCGGCCACTCATCAGCGATCCTCCAGCCAGTACACGCTGCCGTCGTCGCCGTCCGACAAGGACGCGAAGAAGCAGCGGGGCAAGCAGCGCACGCGTGCACCGAAGCGCTCTGATCGCCGCCGTCGCAGTACACATCGGTCATCGTCAGCGTCATCGAGCGCGTCGTCTGACTCCTCAGCCGCGTCGTCATGGTCATCACGATCGGGCAGCGGTAGCAGCAACCGCAGTGAATCGAGTATCTCCCTGGTGCAGTTCAACGACAGCTTCACCACGCCCATTACCGTATACGACGCAGAGGGCCTTCACGGCTATACCTTGTCGTTGGAGATGCTGGCGAAAGAGCTGCGTCGTGTGCTGTTTGGGCTCGAAGAGATGCTTCAGAATCAGGTGTGAGACGGTGAAAGATCCCGCAAAAGGAAAGGTACGGTTCTGTAATTTGTTGAGGTTCTCTTTGTCGCGTTTTATTTTTCTTTTCCTCTTCCGCGGATTTCGCGTGTGTTCTTTGTATTTTTCAACATTTTGAGGGAATTTGTTGAAGCAGAGATCCGGGTTTTTTGTTAGTGATGTGTTGAAGTTTATTTTCTCTCTTCGGCTCTTTTTTTTTGGCTTTCTATACGCACTACCGCATCACGTTGTTCTCTCTCTCCCTTCCTCATTTTTCCCTCAAGATTTCCCTGTTGATCCTCCCCCCCTCCCCCCCCCCTCCCTTTCTATCTCTTCGTGATTGCACTCTTTGGAGAGTTCCCTGTACTTGCATCCTCTGTGTTTGTTTGTCTTTGACGTTTATCTGCTGGATACTCTCACGCCATCCTCAGATGGCAAACCCAGGATGCCAGATTTTTTTTTGCCGGGATACTTATACACCTTTCTCTCGCTGACTGGGTGACCCTCCCCACCACCACCATCGCTGTTGTGATCCTTCGAAAAGGCACTTTCGTTTTGGCGGGGTTGACTGTACCATTTCTGGCTCACATTGATTGTTTTTCAATGTACTGATATGTTTTTTTTGTTTGCATCCTTAGCTGTTTCACAGACGGGTCGTCCTGCAGAAACACCAAAAGAAATCCATACAACAAAGAGAAAACACAGTCGTAGACGGAGAGGACAGTCATTGAGAGCAGCTGAGCATTGCTCGCGCTCAGACAGAAAACAAGACATGTGATGATAATTTGGTCGTCTCAAGCACGCAGTGGTCGCTCTGTGGACGCGAGCACATTGTACTGTCTTCTTAATGAGCACATTGAGGTGGTAGCAGCTCACATGAAAGAGAGCTCTTTTTTTTCCGCCCTGTACGCGCTCAATGCACTCAAAGCGTCTTACTAGAATCGTTGCCAGCTCCACCTCCACTTTCCTTCTCCATCTCTCTATCTCCCTTTATTGCCTTTGTCACTCTCGTCAGTCTTGACCAAAAGCACACAACAAAAAAAAACAGCAACATTTATCAAACCAAACGAAACCAAAAAGTAACAGTTATCAAGTACTGAGTATAGCAGACGGACATACAACACACGTACTTCATCGGCAATGCCCCCTTTCAGTGGAAAGAAGAAGAAGGAGCAGCTCAAGGCCCGCCGGCAGCGCAAGCGTGAAGAGTCCGAAGAAGCCCGTGTTCGCGACAAGGCGCGTGACGAAGCCTTACTCGCCGGTGCTGACCCGGATGAGCTGGCCGAGGTCGAGGCAGCCGCTGCAGCCGCCCTGCCACGTGGACGCCACGCTAAGCGTCGTCAGAAACAGGACGCCAAGAACAAGGCAAGCCGTGGCCTCGGCAGCGACGAGGATGACAGCGGCAGTGATGATAACGCTGACGATGATGATCAGCGGCACCAACGAGACGGCGACTACGATCCCAAGAACGAGTTTAAGTACGGTGCGGACCGCAAAGGTGTTCGCAGTGTGTTTCAGAAGGAATCGCAGGCTGAGCTCGCGGCACGGCGCGCGTTGAGCTACCAGCCTCTGACGCAGCGCACGTTCATCACCTCGAGCGGCGTACCGTACGGCTCGTGGTTTGTCCTCGCGGGCAATGAAGCCGTCATGACGGCGGCCAAGAAGAAGAAGGCGCAGCGCGAAGCCGAGAAGGCCGCACGGGCAGCCAAGGCCGCGCAAAGCAATAGTGGCAGTGGCGACGATGATGCCGATGCCAATGATCGCGCGCGACGCAGATCACCCGCTGTGACGCCGGCCCCACCACCGGACTTGGTCGCCTACTTTGGGGCGTCTGCCGTGAGCACGACGTTTCCCTTCTCAGTCGAGCTGCCCAGTCGCGGCTGGTGGTTGAACGCCGAGACAGGCGCGCTGGAGCCGACGTACACTGCCCCCTCACACAACGAGGACTCTGCAGGAGCCGTGAAAAGCGAGACGGCGAAAGCGTCGAAATCAAAGCAAGTCGAGTCAAGCGAGTCCAGTCACCAGGACAGCTCGTCTTCAGCGGAGTCGAATGATGATGAGGAGGAGGCCGGGGAGGAGGCGGAGACTGATGAGGATGTCGGTGCGGGAGAAGTCGGTGCCGGCTCTACTGGTGCCGCCCAGCACGCCACTCCTTTCTCCGCCGCTGATAACGAAGCCATCGACGGTGCCGAGCGACGCTGCTTTCACGACTACCTCCACGCTCTCGACCACTACACGCTGCCTGACGAACTGGCTGACTTGCAGGTGAACTCCTACGAGCGGAATCTGGAGGTGTGGCGCCAGCTCTGGCGAACGGTCGAAGTGAGCGACGTCGTGATCATCGTGACAGACGCGCGCTTTCCCATTATTCACACGCCCGCCGCGTTGCTGCGCTACATCACGATTGAGCAGCACAAGCCGTGTGTCGTGGTGCTGAACAAGTCAGACCTCGTGCCAGCGAATGTCCTCCAGAGCTGGGTTGTGTTTCTCACACAATTTTTTGCACGACTTGGGCTGCGTGTGGAGAGCGAGGAGACGGTACGGGCAGCTGGTAGTCGCAGCGCTGTTGGTGGCGCAGGTGATCACGATCAGACTGCGGCATCAGCGGACTCGGCAAACGCAGCCGCGCCAATCGTTATTATCCCCTTCACGGCAGACCCACGCGGTGGGCAGAGCGCGATTGAAGGCATCACGGAGCGCGTGGACGTCTCAAAGCGGCTGCGCAAAAAAGAAAAGCGGCGCGCGAAGATGTACGAGCAGCTGCGCACGGGTCGCGCACAGTACAACCTGAGCGGCAGCGACGACGATGACGATGGCCACGACCACGACGACGATCTATCATACCACAGTGATGTCAACTTTAAGGGAATGAGGAAGGCGGAACACAGCATGCAGCAAGAGAAGCGTGAGTACAAGGAGCTTCAAGTTGTGGCCGATGCCATCACATCCATGATGGCACTTTGCAGGTCGCTGGTCCCACAGGCCCGCATCAGCCTTGCGCGAACTGCAGCTGAAGAGAGCGTGCATACCGGACGTGTCACAGGGGCTGCCGCAGGTGCCTCTGCTGGTGGTGAGGACGACGAGGAGGAAGAGACCGCGGCTGCCATGCGCACGAGTCATTTGCCGTCCGCTCCGCCGCTGAAGCACAAGGCGAACCGCAAAAAGAAGAAGAGCAAGCGGCGCCAGCTTCTCCCTCACGGTGGTGTCGCGCCGCCATCGGAGAGCGACGATGACGACGACGAAAGCGATGGTGAGCGCGGTGGTGGTGACGGTCACGGCGCCAACGCCGATGATGACGTCCTGCACGATCGCGCACCTGACAAGGACGCGTACGTGCACGTTGGCTTTGTGGGCTTTCCCAACGTGGGTAAATCATCGCTGCTCAACTGCATTCGCGGGACCAAGGTTGTGTCCGTCAGCGCCACGCCTGGCCACACGAAACACATTCAGACCATCCCGATCCCTTCGGAAGGCATCACGCTGGTGGACAGCCCCGGTCTGGCCTTCCCGTGTTTCGGTGTGCCACGACCACTTCAAGCGATCATTGGCACGCACCAGATCGCCCAGACACGCGATCCTCAGAGTAGTGTCGCCTACCTCGCCTCGTATCTTCCTATCGAGACCATCTACGGCCTTCACAAGCCGGACGGCGCGGTGGAAGAGGAACCGTGGACCCCCTACGACATCTGCGAGGCGTACGCGAAGAAGCGCGGCTTCTTCGTCAAGCACGGAAAGGGCGCGCTGGATATTCACCGTGGTGCCATCGCGCTGCTTCAGGAGGCGTATGAGGGGCGGCTCGCCTTCTTCTTTGCGCCGCCGGAGTTGAATCTCTTGAGCGCCAAGTACTTTGAGGCAACAGTGCTGCCTCTCTTGTACTTGCCGGTGCTGCACGGCCGATAAAGTGAAAGCGGACCTGTGTCTTGCATTTGCATTTTCTGTTTGTTGAGTATTATCGGTGCTCTTCTCTATCAACATGGTGAAGTGAACGAAACACAAAAAAAAAGTGAACCTAACTGAAGACATGTGTGCTTTTTTTTTGTCGTTGTGCGCAGCTCCGTGCGCGATTTGCGTCAGTTCCAGGTGTCTTCCTCATCAGTCATGTGATGCACTCTTCAAACTCGTTGATTCTCTCAATCTCCCTCACTCTCTCTCCACCTCCGCATCTCCTTCGCCTTGGCCATCAATCCCAAAAGAAGCGAAACAAAAATACTCTAACCAAAGCAGGCACAGGCGCACATATTCCTCTTTGTTTTTTTTTGTTCATCATGGCGGCTCAGGCAACAATCGACGAGTACACCTTCAAGGATGACTACGTCAACCCCCGTGGTATCCCCCGCGTGGACTTTGTGGAGAACGTCGCCGAGCTCGTCAAGTCGAGCGGCGGGTCTGCTGACACCATCCTGAAGCGCTTTAGCGAGCAGTACAGCAAGTACAAGCTGGCTGAGCACCGTCTGATCCGTAGCGTGGCCAGTCTCGAGACCAAGGTGCCGGAGATCAAGAAGACCCTCAAGACGCTGCACTTTCTCAAGGACGAGCTCTTGCTGAAGAACTCGAATGGCTTCATGACCCACTACGGCCTGACTGAGAGCGTCTTCTGCGAGGCGCACGTTCCGCCCCAGCAGTCTGTGCACCTATGGCTTGGTGCGAACGTGATGGTCGAGTACTCGTACGACGAGGCCATCGCCCTCCTCGAGAAGAATCTGGACGGCGCGACGGAGAATCTCGCCAAGGCGCAGGAGGATCTCTCCTGGCTCCAGGAGCAGCAGACGATCCTCGAAGTGAACACGTCGCGCGTGTACAACTACGACGTGGTGGAGCGCCGCAAGTCGGGCGACAGCAAGGAGGACAAGTAAAAGCGAACAGCAAGTCATGCCACGAAAAAAAAAATAGCTGATGATAAGCTTCGAAAGGCTATGCGCGCGCAACAGAAAAGAAATGAGAAACAGTTAAAACAGGGAATGCAATGAGTCAATTTATTGCTTCCTCTTTTTTCTTTTTTTTCTTCGGTTGCTGTTCTTGGTGTTGTTGTGATGGATGGTGATGATTATCATTTCGAGGCACTCGCTTCGTCGTGTGATGTTAATTGTTTTTGTTATAAGCTACGCAAACAAACGCAAACGAAAAAACTCAACCGGAGGACATGGTGAAAACGGTTGTGATTCGCACTGCAAGAGAGAGAACGTGGAGGCGATAGTGTCGAGCTATTCGTTTAGCTGAATCATTTTACTCCAACACGATTGTGAGGACGATTGATGTGGCACAGCTCCTCTCCTGTTTTTTGCGGCGCTTGATATCGGTTCCTCCACTGACTATCCATCACACCCATGTCGCGCAAAGTCAGCGGTTCGTGCGGATGTGGCACTTTGCCCACGTACAGTGCTTCTCATGGACGCACGTCGTCGTCGACATCCTTTTGCTTTTTTTTCATGTCTTCTGCTCATCCGTAAGTACACTCCCCCTTCCTCCTTCAACTCGATTCTCTTAGGTCACGTGAGCTTTTTGCTTGCTTGCGTGTTTGTTTGGTTCGTTTTGTTTGATTCGTATCATCAGGTGCTCTACTGTGACACACCAGTTGCATCCACACGCGCAAAAAAAAAAAACAGCGCGAAGAAGATGAGGTCATGGCTTTCGAATGTGGAGTGGATATCCCGATGCGGCGCACCCCACCTTGTCAGACTCGCGACGAATAGTTCTCATCTCTCCTGTCATTCACGTCTTGTGCATGGACGGGCTTGCTCTCTTGCCCAAGCGACAACTGCCGCTGTTGCGACTGTGTCACGTCAGCCGTTCGTGGTGTCCCACCGTGGCTACGCATCCTGCACCACTGAGCACGGAGAAGCATCGCCATCCACAACCGTCTCAGGTGATCTGGACGACAGAAAAGAGGCGACGGTACGCTTCTCTTCGGATTCCACGATGTTGAAACGCCTTTGCGAGGATCTTGCACGACTCTCCGCCGGCTATGACGCCGACCAGATGCAGCACGCTGCCGACTTGGCCTTTCTTCTCCACCGCGTGGCCGGAGAGCACGGGAGAGGTGAGGGTGAGGATGAAGCAACCGCTCAGAGCACGGACATGATCCTCTTGCAGGAAACGCTCTCCCACGGCGATGCCGCGCTTCTTCTGCAGCACGCGCTGCAAGCCGCTCTGCGATGCGCCAACTCGGAAACTGCTTCGGACCGCTCACCTCGTGACGACTGTCACCTCAACGCCCTCTACGCCGCTTTCCGTCTTTTCAGCGCGCAGGCACAGACAGAGCTTGCGGAGGTGCCAGGGCAGGCGAAGCGTGAGCCGGCACAACGCTCCAACGCAAAGCGGCCATTTTCGCGCAAAGGTGTCTATTACAGCTACGCCTTCGCTCAGCTTCTGTACGCTGAGAGAGAGATCCACTCCCTCCTTTCAGATCCCGCACTCACATCGACGGCAGGTGATGAGGCTGATGAACAAGAGCAAAACCAGTTGCGCACGCGTCTCACGACATTGGTGCTGCCGCTGGTCGACCACGCGCTGAAAGTGCTGCTGGTTGACGCGGTGGCTGACAGCCACGCCAGCGCGCACCGGCCATCATCACTTCTCCTGGCTATGGCAGCTCTTCACGTGTGCGCCGCGTGTTGTGTCTGCGCGCACTCGTGCAATCGTGGAGACACCACACGCGTTGTGCTGCGCTCTGACGTGATGCCGTTTATGGCGTCAGCTGTGGCGACCTGGGTGGCGAGTCGCGCCGGTGCTGATGAGGGTGCGTCCGTGTCATCGGGAGACGACCTCTTTGCTTTTCTGCGCGCGACGGCCGCGTCGTGTGTGGCGACGATTGTGGCGCACAGCCCACAGTCCGAGCCTATCCAGGAGGCCCTCTGGCTCCGGGACTGCATTGATGATATCTGCGCAGCAGCATCATCATCATCATCGACGCTGAAGGGGTCACCTCGCCAGCCTGCTCTCCACAGTGTTAATCTGCGGAAGAACCTGGCGATGGCGGGCACCAAAGCACGTCTGTGCTCACCACTTCTTCAGCACATGCACGCCGCAGTGGTGACGACTCAGCCCTCGACAAGGATCGAGTTGGCACAGTTCGAGGACGCCCCCTCAGTGCGGCTTCTGTACGCGGCACTACAGTTGGCACCAGAAGTGAGCCTGCTTCGGCTGAACAGCCGCGAAGACGATGAGGCTGAGGAGGATAGAGACAGTGGTGGTCAGCAGAACTTGACGCATTCGAAGGTCGTGCAAGAAACACCACGGTACGTGTTGTTGTCGCGCGAAGAAGCCAGCTCTGGCGCCCCGTCCGAATCTGTCCTTGGCATCGAGCGTGAGCTGCTACGACCGTTTCTCGCACGCCGCGCGGGGGATGGCGAGGATGAAAAGCACGACGAAGAGGGTGGGCTTGACGCTCTTTTGAGACTCATGGAAGGCACGCACAACAGCGGAGAGACAGCTGCGGAGCCCACCAGCCTGCTATCACGGCAGCGTGTTCTGCATGCTGTCTTGGCGCCTCTCTCTGCGCGTCTCACCTTGCACTGCCCGACCTCGCAAGACCAACAACGACTTGACATGGCCTCGGGCACCCTGACACACCAGCAAGACGATGGTGATGATGAGGAGGTGGTGAGGTCGTCGCTGTCGTCGCTGTCGTCGAACGGCAGCGCAGGATACGTGTCTTTGGATGTGTTCACATCACTCTGCGTCTGTGCTGTGCAGCGCGAGTTATTCCACCTCGAGAGGTCACCGCATGCAAGTCAGGTAACCGCCTCGCACGCGCTGCTCTCGCAGCTGTCGCGTTTGTTTCTTTTGATTGGCGCGTATAAACAGCAGCTGCGTGGGCAGAGGCGTCCTCGCCGTGAATCTGGTCACGGGCGCCGGCATTCGGCACAGGACGCGCACATCTCACTCGCCCAGGTGTACGCTGTGGAGCAAGCGGTGTGGTTCAACGTTCTCTCTTCCATACGCGACGGTCACTTTACGGTATCCTCGCGATCATCATCATCATTGACCACGCGCAGCACAGATGCGATGGTCCTGGAGAAGCTTGTGCTCCCTTTGTACGACCACCGGCAGTGGCGTGGCGCCACCGTGAATGTGTTTCTCGGTGTTCTTGCCCAGTGGAGGCTGACGTCGCAGATACGCGAGGTGTTTCGTGTTGTGTTTCAGCGTGAAGCGCCGCTGCGGGAGGCGATCCTGGGGCGTCTTCGGCAGAGCCAGAACCCGCCAGACGACATGGAGACGGAAGAGACGCGTGAGAGTCAGCCAAGTGTGGCGACGAGGTCAACCATGGAAGAGGAAGAAAACCTCCTGGCCCCGCCTGCTCTGACGCTCACCTCCTGTGAAGCCGTACTCGCTGCGTGTGTGAGCGACAACAAGGCGCTGTACCCCTTCATGGCTGCCGAGGTTGTCGAGTACGCACTCTTTCGGCTCCACTGGTGGCGACTGCGACACCAGCCACAAGACGACGAAGGTCAGCCATCCGCACACGACGAAGATCACGCGACGCCGCTGTGTGAGGGTCGGACGCTGGAGGACTGGCGTGTGTGGATCGATGATGTCGCACGCCCGTGCGTCCTGGATGCGTTCGCGCGAAGTGGTGAGACGCCGCCGGACGACTGGCAAACGAGTGCGGTTTAACGGCTTCCTCCACAGACGCACATGCACTGTGTCACGCTTTGAATTTGTGTTCTTTTTTTTTAACATACGCATGGCACACACTGTGTCGTAACTCAGGTTGTCGTTTTTTTGCGGTTTCACAACACTTACTCACAGAAAATCAAAGCAAAGGCAAGACGACAACAACAAAAACTCAGCGCGAGTGGTTCTCATCAGATTATTTGATGTGCCGCTCCTCACTTGCACCTCCTTCCTCTCTGTTTCGACGTGTCCGAGAAAACAAAAAAGTCAAGGCGGCGTTCCGTCGTGGCCTTTGATGCATCTCAATCGAGACAGGCATTTACACTTTCTCTCTCTTAATCGCATTCATTCACGTCACTTCTCTCTTTCCCTCTCTTCTTTGTTCCTCATCAACCTTGTCGCACACAGTCGCTCCTGTTGCTATCGTTATTTGTCTTGTCGTTTCTGCTGAGACCACAACACGAAAGAAAAGTACATCTCTCTCTCGCACGCTCTTCTTCTTACAATATAGAAACCCGTCAAAAGAAAACTATTTGCTAACGCGCCACACCTCAAGCAATGTTTGGAGGTGGAAGCAGCGGTTTCGGCGGCGGAGGTGGTAGTTCTGGCTTTGGCAGTGGCGGTGGGGGTGGGAAGAACCCTTTCGGAGGCGCCAGCACGGGAGCCGCGTTTGGCAGCACGGGGGCAGCTTTTGGTGCCGCACCAGCGACATCCGGTTCGGGTTTTGGTGCGGCGTTTCCAGGCGCGCAGTTTGGTGCATCGAACAGCAGCAGCACGCGTGCGTCAACGTCGGTCAACTCGCCATTTTCTCAGCCCGCGAAGGCAACCACCACAACAGCATCAACAGCGTCATCACCCTTCGCCACCCCCGCGGCCGCCCCCGCTTCTGCGCCTTCCGCGCCGCGGGCGAATCCGACGTTCTCGTACGGCACGACTTTGTCAAACACCAGCGCGGCGTCGCCCTTCGCAAACGCCGCGATGCCGATCCCCAGCCCCGTTTTTGGTGGCACGCCGAGTTCCGCGTTCGGCGGTGCCGCAGCAACAGCCGCAAAGCCAGCAGGGGCATTTCAGAGCGCGTTTGGGTCCGTGAGTGCCAAGCCAGCTCAATCGACCGCATCCGCGTCTGCGTTCCAAAGTGCCTTCACTGCGCCCGCGCCGCAACCGAAGCCGAATCCGCCATCCGCCTTTGGTGGCTTCTCGTCCACGACCACCACCACAACGTCTGCGTTTTCAAAGCCGTCCGCATTCGAAAGTGCCTTTGGTTCGCCGGGCCGCGCCAACGAGGCCAAGCCCGCCGCCCCGTCTTCGGCCCCATCAAACCGGTCTCCGTTTGAAAGTGCGTTCGCCACGCAGAAGCCCGCCGCGGCGTCGGACAAGTCTGCCAGTCTGGTGACCAAGAGCGATGCGGTATCGGCACTGCCGATGGACAAGGCCCCGGCTGCGACCGTCTCGTCGTCTGCGCCGGTCAAGGCCGATGCGCCGCCGTCCACGCGCCCGCTGCCGTCCGCGTCCGTGTTTACCGCCCCCGCCGCCCCGGCAAGTGCGATCACCGTCAGCGACACGGCGACCGGACACACCAAGACCAGCACCACCAGCGTGCCACAGCCTGCCCCGGCCCCCACCACGAGTGCTGCCGCCTCCGCATCACACGTCATGGTCATGACGCAGGGCACGTCGCCGCCGTTCAAGTTCTGCCCGTCCCCGCTCTCCGGCGATGCGGCAGCCACAGCGGCATCCTGGACGATGCCGGACAGCACCGATGCCGCGCCCAAAACCACCACCACCAACACCACAGCAGCCGCCACCCCCGCTGCTTCTTCGTCTGCCGCTGTGGCCTCGACCACCACCTCCAAGTCCGCGCGTCCCACGTTGGAGCCGAGCGTGACGGGCGATATCTGGGTGTGCCAGGTCTGCGAAAAGACCAAGGCCCTCTCGGGCGCGCACCTGGACGGCAAGTCGACTGTCCGCTCCGATTGCTGGCCCTGCGGCAAGAAGCGGACGTTTGTGCGCACCACGGCAGCGGCTCTGCGCGCGACCCGCGGTGCAGTCAAGTCCGGGTCCCCGTCGGCTGAGGGCACCACCAGCGGAGACACTGCCGCCGCGAAGCTCCCCATCAACAAGGACGACGACGGCACTTCTGCCTCGACAGCAAACGCGGCCGGTGCGGCTGGTGCGTTGGCGAGCAAAGATGCCACCAAGAGCACGTCGTCATCCTCTGCCGTGCTGTCTGCCCAAGGGGCGTCCATGTGGTTTGACAAGGAGTTGCTCCGTGCCTACCGACACCGTCTCGTGGCCGGCATCCCTCTCCGCTGTGTCTGGCGCGATCGCGTGCTGTACGTCATCGCACCGGACATTCCAAATGCGGTGTACGACGCCAGTGCAAGTGCGTTCCGTTTTCCGTTCGCTGGCGAAGTCCCCAGCGCGGCGCTCCCGACCGGGTGCGATGCGGGCAACGCACAGGCTGTGGCACAGGTCAACATGGGACGCTACGCGGCGCTCTTCATGGCGATTGATCACAAGGTCGCCAGCTCCAAGTTCAACCGTCTCGGTCGCATCTTCTGCGCCAACGCCTTCTCGTACGCCGCGGCGTGCACGTACGCGGATCGCTTCGCGTGCTCGCCGGAGAACATGCCTGCCGTGAGCACGTTCGGCTCTGACGAGTACGTCGGTAAGTTCAAAGTGTACGGCCCGGCCAAGGACCCAACCGCTGGGCCGAGTGTGTGGAACAGCATCGTGGAGTACTGCCCGTACAGCGTCTCCAAGGTGGTGAGCGGGGATCAGCGCATTGAAGCAGCCAAGAAGGTGTATCAGCGCACGAGCTGGATGGTGCTGCCTGAAAACACCACCGCCGCGGCACTGTACGACTTGGTGGTGAGTGAGTCCAACGAATCACCCTTTGCACACCCGCTCTCGGCGGACGTGGTACTGCTGCCGGAGACGATGAAGCTCGAAGACCTGCACCGTTTCTCGACACTGACGCAGATCTGAAGCAAAGAAAAAATAAAGAAAAAAAGAATAATCACAGAACGTGATAACTATATTTCGAGATAGACAAGTAGGTGAATAGACGCGAAGTGCACGTGAGAGAGAGAGAAAGCCATTCCACTGGCGCAAATGAAATAAAATGTTGTGGTGGTCTCGTATTGTTTAACAGAGTTAACAGTGTTTGATTTTCATCGATTTGGCGTACTTTTTTTTTTAAATTCATCTCTTAGCATCTCTTTCTATCTTACCGTGATTTTTTTAAATTTTGTTTTCTCTCTCCACTACACACACTTCAGGCCATCGAGATCTTTTCACTTTCATGAGGAATGAAAGCAAAAAAAAGGTGAAAATACAGACAGTAAAAGAAAAGAAAGAAATATGCGAAGTAGAAAAAACATACTTGGCAGCATCACGCGCATCGCTCTCCTCGCGGTGCACTCGCAGAAGCGCAATGCGGAGAGATAGAGAGGGCAATGTGCTTTATCTTGTACCTCGAAAGACACGCTCTTCATCTCCTCTTGCTATTTCGATGCTTTCATGAGCCGTCTCCTGTTCACTTGTGTACAGAGCATCGACACAGGTGCGTCTTGCATGTCATGTTTTTTTTTGTTCGACCTCAGAAAAACAACTGGGGAGGCTTGAGCTCAACTAGTGACGCTGCCTTGATCCCTAATCCTACCTCACTTCAATGGTCTCTCTCTCTCTCCTCTCCCTCCTTACATTCTTATGGCATACAGCAGTTTAGGAATCTCGCTAAACACCGACGTGAACAACAACACGCAACCACGTGAAGAACAAGAATAGCCTAGTCAACGAAAAGATCTAGCCCACAAGCTACTTCTCCGCAGTTGCTCGCTTACGCACAAAAGAAGAAAAGAGCAACTATTTTTTTGGATCTTCCTTTCCACAACCATGGGAGCAGGCGGTAGTGTTCAGAAGAACGCCAACGCGGGCGGCGCAGCAGCAGCTGCCACAAAACCAGCCGCATCAACACCCGCCGCAGCAAACGCGGCAGCCTCGCCGACACAGCTGCGTGTGATCGCACGTAACCTCCCCCCTGGCGCGACGCTGCCCAAGGGTGTGGGTGCGGTGATCGGTGCGCGCACGCTGAAGGCGTTGGGGCCCGCGATCCCAACGAATCTGCCGCCACCGCCGTCCCCTCTGAGAAGTGCGGATGCAAACGTCAAGTACGGTTGGTTCGTCGAGGACCTCGAGCGCCCTGGTCAGTTCGACGCGTACAACGTGGAATCCTCGGACAGGCTCGAGGAGTCGTTCCGTGCACGTCGGCCGACGTGTCTGGTGACGCTGCAGAAGCACATGTACACTGTCGACCTCTCAACGATGCAGCAGCTGCAGCAGACCTCGGGTGCCAACACCGCGGCTGGTGGCCGCGTGCGTGCTGTGAAGCGCGCCGTTGTGGAGGAGTACACAGACCCCACCACTGGTCAGCGCATGCGGCGCGAGGCTCCGAGCGCGAAGCTCACCGACCCGTTCGCCGAAGATGCCGACGAAACGACGCAGAACGCGGCCGCCGCTGCCACGGCCGTGAGCGATAAGGTCGAGGCGGACGCGTACAGCACGACCTTGGACGGCGCGGCAGCGAGCTCGACGTACCCGGGGCTGGTCAAGACGGTCGTCGCACACACGCGGCCGATCTACACGATGCACCTGTCGCCACCGACGGCGAACATTTCGGACTCGGGTGCGCGTCAGCTTGCGCTGACAGGCAGCACAAATCGCCAATTGTACGAGTGGAACGCAGAGACGGGCCGTGTTGTGACGGTCTACGATCTGCAGCCGAAGACGCCGAGCACGCCGGTGACGGTCCTCACCGCACACTACGCCCCGCTGTCCGCAAAGCTGGTGATCGCGGGCTGTGACGATCGCATCGCGCGCCTGTACCGACGTGGTGACCCCACCCCGGTCTTCCAACTCACCGGCCACACGCACAAGGTATACGGCGTGTCGGTGACCTACGATGACACGATCGCCATCACCGGTGGCATGGATGGATTCGTGAAGCGCTGGGACACCACGACCGGAATGCTCCTGAGCTCTGAGCACTGTCACGGCTCACACGTCTTTGTTGTGAAGTCTTCCTTGGCGGCGTCGTGGATGGCGCTCAGCGCGGGTGATGACGCGTTTCTTTGCGTGCACGACTTCCGCGCGGCCAACTCAGTCGTGCAGCGACTCGCTGGCCACGCCAAGACGATCTGGGACTGTGACTTTCGGCCACAGGATGAGCAGCAGTATCTCAGTACGGGCATGGACTGCACGATCCGTCTCTGGGACCCGCGAAACACATCGAACGCCATCTCCGTTATTGAGCACCACGACCGGCCGATTCACTGTGCGCGCTACATGCCAAATGGCCGCGGCATTCTCTCGGGCTCGAAGGATCAGTACGTGTTTCTGACGGAGGTGGAAACGGGGGAGCCCGTGTGGCGCGCCAAGGCGCATGCCGCGACGGTCTTTCGGTCCTTGTACAGCTCCATCACGAATCAAATGTACACAGCGGGCGCGGAGGGTTGTGTGAACTGCTGGAACTGGACCCATGGTCATGAGTGGTAGGAACGCGAGAAAGAGAGAAGTGATTGGTATTGGTGAGAAGGGAAAAGCTGTTTGTGCAGCAGCGCACATAGACACACATGACAAGTCACATATATATATATTACAAGAAAGACAACACTGAGATGTGTGGCAGTGAGAGGGACACTGTGTGGCGGTGCCTCTCTTTTTTGTTGTTATTTTTGACCACACACATGCATGTCACGCTCGCGGCTGTCTGCTTCAATTTTCCTTCGTTTGTGTGTTTTGCTTTCGTTGTGCTTTCTTGTTTTCATTATTTCTCCTACATTCTTCCACTGTTTTTGCTCAGTTTTGACGTTCCACTCTGTTCGGCGTTTTTTTTTCTCGCGTTGCGCTTTCCCTCTCTATCTTTTGATTTTCCTGATAATATGACGTGGCTGTCCGACGCCGGGAAACCACCCAGCCACTCCATTCGATGGGGAACAAAAAAAATGAAAGCAAAATAACTAGCGAGCGCTTATATGTGAATACACAGCTGACGGAGCCTTCCGATTCCTCACGCACCTCAAAAAAAGGAAAAGAAAACGAAGAAAAGTGACAAGAAACAAAAACAGTGTTCCGCACGTTTGGTCAAATGACGAGACTGTCGACAAAACGAAAAAGAGAGAGGGTAAAAAGCGACAACCACAACGCGTCGGTCAGGCATCCGCTCCTGTCTTGATGTCATATGCACGTTTACAGCTTTCACGTCCTCCTTTCGCTCATGTTGCGGAATACATAGACATGCGAACGCATTCTTTGGCACCGCGCCTGTGTCTCACGCCCACATACGCCCCATCGCTCTCTCTTTCCCCATTTTTCATCTTTGTCTTACGGTTAACAACAGAAATACAGAGCATAGATTAGTTTTCGCTCTTGCTTATCTCATCTTTTTTTTCATCTTTTTTGTTGTTTTTTCCTTCAATCAAAATAAGATTGTATTCGGGCTGCTGAGACTCAAATACTACCCACCCACCCTCACCCCGAGCCCTTTGTTGCTTCGTCACTTTTCTTGTTGTGATCGTCTCGAGAGAACCTCCTTCACAGACCCAAACACCCGAGGCAACACACATTCGCGTCGTATTCGTCGTTGCCCCATCATCGTACCACACTAAACTCAAAGCTCAACAAACAAAAAACGAAGAAAGTCACGAAACGAATCAACACAGATCAAAACGAAACACGAAAAAACAAGCTCAACATCAGCTCATGCTTCAGCACGTGGTCGTCTTCAGCACACCATTCGATGGTGCGCGCCTAGCGTGCCTGCTGTTCCTTGACTACCTCGGTGGCCCGTGCTTCCGTGGTGACATCGCGGAGACGCTTTGCAGCTTCAATGGCATCGCCGCATTCGTCACGAGTGGCTTCAAGCCGGAGAAGGTCTTCACGACCTGGGCGATGCAGCTCACAGAACGTCTCGCTTATCGTCTCGTGGAGAGCGGCGTGACGGCACTTTTTGCGCGCAGCAGCAGCCTCTTCCTTCGCGATGCGGTGGTGTTTCACTTTCTGTTTCCGATCGTTCGCGAGTACCGGTTCGGGCGGTGCTGGGTGACACGCGTGCTGCGCAAGGCGGGACGCATTCTCTACCCGACCTTCCTGCGCCGCCTCCTTGGCCTCGGCCCGACCGATCCCCTGGTCGACCCGACTGGTGCTTTCCTCGATAACCCGCCCGCACCGAAGGGGACGACAGCGGAGGAGCTCTTCTCGGGCATGCCGGATGCGTGCCAGGATGCCGTTCGCTTCTACCGCTACAGCTACGAGGCCCAGCCAGTGCGCACGGTCTTTGCTGCGGCCATCATCCCCGACCTGTCGCAGCTTGTCTTTGACCAGCTCATGTGGGCCCACATCGCGTACACGGAGCGTGAGCAGACCACATCCAAGTGGCGCGTCTTGAAGCCCTATCTTGCCAGCACAGCCGGTGATCTGGTGCAGATGGGTCTCTCCGTCACAACGCGTGTGGTCGGTGCGCTGCTGGGCCGTGCGATTTCGTCCGAGGCGACCGGCGGTGGTGTCTTCTGGACGGAGCATTTGATGCTGCTCGCTGCCACGCCGTTTATTGTCCGTGCGAGTTTCTTGACCTCCGCGTTGGTGCTCGCGTACCTTGAGAAGACGTACCCGGCGACGGCGCAGGACGAGGCTGCCAACAACAAGGATCGCGAAGAAGCGGAGGAGGAGGCGCAGTCGTTCGAGGCGGCCTGGAACAGCCTGCCCTTCCTCGGAAGCGGCGGAGCCAGCGTGGGTGGTAGCGACGGCATCGACCCCAAGGCGAACTACTACGAAGTCCTTGGCGTGGATGACAAGGCCAAGGCCGCTGAGATCAAGAAGGCCTACCGTCAGCTCGCGCTCAAGAACCACCCCGATCGCGTTGGGTCTGATGCGACCGCGCAGTCGCGTGCGCGTGATCAGATGGCTGTCATCAACTCCGCGTACGAGGTCCTCATCTCTGAGAACAAGCGTGCGCAGTACGACGCGAGCCGCAACCTGTCGAACGCGCCGGATTTTTTGAACAAGATGACGGATCTGTCATCCACGCAGCTGGTGGTGTACTCGGTGGGCGGTGTGGCGGGCATCGTGGTGGTGACGAGCGGGATGGTGTACGCGCAGTACTGCGCGTCGTTTCAACGGGTGACAGCGGGTGGCCGTGGACCACTGCGATTCTTCACCGTCTAGTGAGAGAGGAAACGCACACACGCACACACTCAAGTCACACAAAATACAACAAACAGACAAAAACAACACCAGCAAATCGAACGAAAATGTGAACAAATCAGAAACACCGAAGAGCATGCAAAATTGATGAACGAATGTGGCACGAATGAGGTCTCAAAGATGCGCACACGAAAATGGAGCAGAAGAGATGAGGGGGAAAAAAAGCAAGTGTGATCCAAGATGGAATCGGAGTTTGTTGTCTTCTGTATTCTGCAACCGTCACAATCTCCTTTGAGTCATACTCCCCACTCCCTTCGTTATTGTCGTTGTTTCTTTCAGACATCTTGTCTTCGCGTTTTACTGACTGTTTTCATGTTTAGTGCGGCTTTTCCTGTGTGTGTGTTTGTTCGGATCGCTCGGCTGAGAAGCAGCTCATGCTTCCCAGCCTTCACTGGCTTCCATGCTAAGAGCAGATGCAGACACTACATTGATTTGTTTGGTTGTTGTGTTTTTGGTTTGAAATCATTTTTCTTACCGTTGTTGATGATTCACACACCCACCCACTTTTTGATCCAATACATACACTCAACCAAGAACAGGGACTGCAAAAAAAAAAAAGACATGGAGTGAAGGAAAATGAAAAAGCTTAGAGTTGTTGATCTGAAGTGGTCACGCCTTTTTCTTTACGGTGTGTTCACCATATGCACATATGTACTCCCATCATTGTACTTCTCCACACTTCTTGACTCAACAGTTGTTGTTGTTGTGTTGTTGTTGTGTGTCCCATTTTTCTTGGGCTTCCCGTTTTTTACCTCTATTGATACACACCGCCACTTTACGTCGCGTGTGTGCATATGTGTGATTTGCGATCAACTTATCAAGAACAGAAAGTGAAACAAACAAATCTGTGTTCGTCTGCCTCTCGGAGAACCTTCCGCGTCGCGCAGTGTGCCGTGAGCCGAGTCTTTGCCTCGCCGCACAACCCACGCGCACCTCGACAGAAAAGAAAAGAAAGCATCTGTCCATAAGTGCAGACTCCGGGGGAGGGCAATCGACCAGGAACTCACGTTTGCATCTGGTCTGCTTGGGAACAGGCCTCGTGACGTGCAGCAAAACAAGCTTGAGTGTCGCATTGTCCGGATCGGGCAAGACGACGATCAGAGTGAGTCAACAAGCGTGTGTGTCAACACTAACGTGCTAAAAGAAGATAGCTTTATCATCTCACTTCCCTTCCCCTCCCCTCCTCCGCCCTCCCTTCCTATGATCTCTTCTGTCTGATCTTTGCGGCACCAAAGTCGTTGCTGGACAAAGTCGAGGTGCATACTCGAAAAGAAAAACCCGCGACAAGACTCATAGCGTTGCTTTTCCCTTTCTTTTCTTTTTTCCCTCTCTTATTATTATTATTTGCTGAATTTGTCGGTTACTATCGTCACTTCGTGTGAACGCACGCTCTTTTCCTTTTTTTCTTTTCGTTGCTCTCTTCTCTCTGGATATCAGTGCGTGTCTTTGTTTCTTGCCGGTTCTCGTTTTGATCGCTCACTCTCTTCCTCTCTCTGGTCCACGGTATGAGCAGCAACGTACCCAGTGCACAGGCGGCGTCAGGTGAGGCGAATGAGGTAGCCACGCTGCACTTCTACAACCCCAATGCGGTCCTCAACACGCCCGTGACGGTGGATCAGGTGACGCGCTTTCGTGTGCAGGGTGCCTTCGCCCCGCTGCTTGTCCTTGCCGACGGCAGCTACTACTACGGTGACGTCGATGTCCCAGGTCGTGTCGGCTCGGGCGCGGTGCCGCACGGTGTGGGGTTGATGCTCTTCAAGGCAGCAGCCGCGCGTGGTAGCGCCTCGGCCTCGCCGGCTGGTCCGCTCTCCACCCCACCGTCGCCGGCTCCACCAGGCGCACCACCTGCACCGACTGCTCACGCAACCGCACCAAGTGCTGGTGGCGTGCCGCCGAGTGTGTCGCCGCCATTGACGATCCCTGCTCCGTCCAAAAGCGGCAACTATAACCTCGAACAGACCTGCCTCGCCTTTGACGCCGGCGATCGCTACGGCGGGAGCTGGTCGTTCGGCCTCTTTGAGGGCAGCGGTGTGCTCGTCACGTCGACCTTCACGTACCAGGGCAACTGGAGTGGTGGCAAGATGCACGGGAAGGGTCACATGCAATACGGTAAAGGGTTCGTGGATCGCATGCCGGGCGCTGGTGGGGGCTCGGAAGGGGGTGTCGGGGCCCTGCTTTGGAAGGGCCTGTCGATGCTGTCGCCGTTTGAGGATAGCGCGCACAAGCCGAGAGAGTACATTGGCGACTTTGACCGCACGCAGCTTCGGCATGGGCAGGGTCTGCTGCGCTACTACAACGGCGATGTGTACGAGGGCCACTGGTCATCGAACCGTCGCAACGGCAAGGGCAAACTCACGCAAGCCGACGGTGAGGTCTACGAGGGCGATTGGGTCAATGACGTGCGTGAAGGCTACGGCACCATCATCTACCCCGATGGACGCAAGTTCAAGGGGCATCTGTCGCGTGGTGAGCGTGACGGCGAAGGCGTGCTGATGTACGCCAACGGCGACGAGTACTACGGACTTTTTGTGCGCGACAAGCTGCAGGGTCAGGGCACGATGCGGTACAAGAACGGCGATCTGTACGAGGGTGAGTGGAAAGACGGGATGCGAAACGGCAAGGGCAAGTACACGCTCAAAAAGAAAAAGTCCATCGTCGAAGGTACGTTTGTGAATGGACTGATACACGGCCCCGGCACCGTCGAAAACCCTGGCATCTCGCTCTTTGTTGGTGAGTTTCTTCGCGGCGAGCGCAGCCAGGGCACCATGTTCTTCTTCCAAGGCGCCCCAGGCGACCTGCACAACGTCGCCTGTTACCAAGGCGAGTGGGTAAGTGAACGGATCCAAGGCAAAGGTCTCATGTGGATGCGCAACGGAGACTTCTACTACGGCAGCTTCTGGCACAACGAACGCAGCGGCCAGGGCAACATGCGCTACGCCGTCGACTCGAGTGAGTACAGCGGTGGCTTCACGCAAAACAAGCGCGATGGCTGGGGGATCTGGCAAGCCGCGGACGGCCTCATCAAAGCAGGTCGCTGGTCAGCGGATTGCTTTGTCGAGGGCTATGAAGGGGAGTGGGACGGTGCGCAGCTCAACGGCGTCGGGTACATGCGTCTCGCACTCGATACGTTTCTCTTCGGCCCACAAGACGACGGGCAATCGCGTGGCAAGCACAAGAACAACAACAACAAGAACAACAATAACAGCAGCCAGAAGAGCACGTCACCGCGCAGCTCGCCAACAAGTGCGAACCCAAAAGTCGGGAAGAGCGGTCGTGTCTGTGTGGCAGAAACGCTGCGGCCCGGTGAAGCCGTGGAGTTCTTCGGTCTCTTCAGCAACGGCCGTCGCGATGGTCCCGGCGTGTTGCGCGTGCCCGCGGTCCTGTCGGAGCTCTTCCCTGCGCTGCCGGTGCCGTCGTTTCGTCAGGCCACGCTCGCTGCCGCATCGGCGGCCTCGTCAGCTGACACGACAAAAACGCAGCGCCGCTTCTTCTTCCGCTCCGCCGCAGCCAAGCGGGCTGCTGCGGCCGCCGCCGCCAACGTGGAAGCGGCCGCGGCGGTGCGGCGTCGTCGACTGGCCTGCGGCGTGGCCGATGACGTCGAGGTCGGCGAGGACGCGGCCCCGGTTTGCCCGGCGCGCCACGTTATCAAAGGCGCCTGGCGTGGTGGCGTGCTCGAGTGTGACCACGGCGTCTGGGCGTTTCCGTCGGGTGAAGTCTACGTCGGTGGTTTTCATCGCGGCCAGCGCGGGACGCGACGAAAAGGGGTGCCGTCGTACTTGTGGTGCGCGGACGGCTCCGTGCACGTTGGGTTCTGGCGCGATGACGCACCGTCGGGCGAGGGGCTCTTCTTCTCCAAGAACAACGCGGATCCGAAGATTTGGAGTGAGTCCATGTCACTGGCAGAGGAAGCTTATGAGGCGCAACGCCGTGGTGGGGATGACAATGACGAGGATGAGGATGGTGAGGAGGACGATGCGCAGGCGCAGAACGTGGATGAGCAGGTCGATAGCCGTCGCCGTCGCGCGGCAGAGAAGGCGAGTCAAACGAGACGCGAGGCCTCCCTGCGCGCAGCGGCTTCAGTCCCGACCACATCCGCATCCTCCTCACTCGCACTCGATGTGGTGTTCAACTTTTTCCCGCAGGCCAGTAGCGCCGACGCCTCGGTGCCTGTGACGGCCGCTGCCGAACTCGCGAAGAGAAAGGAGAAGCCGGACGGTGCGACAGATCCTGCGCAAGCGTCAGCCGCTCAGGTGCCACCCCAAAATGAACACCAAGGAAACGCTCACCGTGAACGACGCGTGTTGGTTGGCTACGGCGAACATCTTCTCGTCGAAAGCCACTGGGAGGCTTCAGCCGTCCCTGAGATGGGTTACTTCTACGGTCTCCAGCCGTCCGTGTTTCCTGGTCCTCGCCCCGTCGACGCCAACCCCTTCTCAACGGTGATGGATGCGCTAGGTTACTTGCCCGAAGCCGCGCTTGTTCGACATGCCATGGGTCACGACGCACACCAGACCGACACAGCCGCCGCCACTGCCTCACCATCCACACCACAGCCGGTGTCGAGCCGCACGCTGAGCCTGCCACCGAATGTGATGGTGGGTCGCGCTGAAGACAAGCGGGCGCGGGTGTGGTTCAGCGGGACCGGGGTGTGCCTCGAGAGTTCCTTCCGGGGCAACCACGCGCGGCTTGCCATTCCGCACCGGCCCAACTCGCTCTTCGACACTCAGTACGTGCAGGGGATGCAAAAGATCGGTGCGCTCCCGTCCGAGTTCCGCGCACCGTCGCAGCAATCGAACATGACGGCGTGGCTGGCCTGGCACCACGCGGCGTGCACAGCGGCGATACGCGAAAAGCACAAGCGTGAGATTGAAGGCGCCCTGAACGCGGCGCTGACTGACGATCTTGCCGCACGTCCGCTCTCGCCCACGCCACAACCACAACAAAAGTCGCACCTGACCATCAAGGCCATGAGCGCAGAGGCGCGTGCGCTCCTGGAATCTGTGCCACCACCATTCGCGACTGGCAGCGCAGCACTGGCACGGTGCACCTTCTGCGGCAAGGAGTTTGGTCTCTTTCGACGCGCCACGCAGTGCACGCTGTGCTTCCGCGTCGCGTGCGGAGCGTGCCTCGGGAACCTCGAGCTCACCGCGCCGCTGGACGGCTCAGGCAAGGCCGCAGAGGCCAGCGCCGCCGTCACAACCACAGCGGCATCGGGGGCGCCTGTTCAAGTCACACCGCCGTCCTCTGCCGCCGCGCCGATCTCCTCCGTGCACGCGGCAGCGCTGGAGTCGTACGCGCTTCTCCAAGCTGGGCTGACCAAATCCGCCGCGACGTGGAAGAAGGAAAAGCCCGAAGATCTCTTTGACGTGTTGCAGGACGTGCCCACCAACTTGGAAGCGTATCGCAACGAGCTGATTGGCCAGGGCATCACCAGCGTGCCAACGTGTGTTGACTGCGTGCGCTCGCTGCTGCTGAAGATCCAGATGCACACGCTGTGGATTCCGGCGGCCATGTTTCCCAACGCCTCCGTCGCCGCGAGCGCGTGGCTGAACGAGAGTCCACACGACTCCAAACCCTTGGTGGCGGTGGTGGCCACAGCGGACGACACACAGGATCGTGTGGAGACGCACCGTGAGGAGTCTCAGCGTCGTGACAGGGAGAGTTTGGAGGAGAGCCTGCCGCCTCCAACAACGGAAGCAAACGCCACCGAAACAGAAAGCAGCGCTCATGTCGTCGCCACGACATCACCTGATCGCCACGAGGACAGTGTGCCGACAGCCACAGCCCTCGTGGAGACCTCGCCACAACCACGTGCACCCACACCGGCAACCCTCTCTTCGTCGCCACCGGCCGCAGAACAGCCCCGCGAGACCGTGTCGCGTGCGCCGCCGACCTTCTACGTGGTCTACTCGGGCTACACCACAGGCCAGATGGTGCCGCACCTCTTCGGTGAGCTCTGGTGGGGGCAGCGCGCGTACTACCGCGGTGGATTCCGCGATGGCCTGCGACACGGCTTCGGCACGCAAATCTTCTGCGCGAGTGGCGAGAAGTACGTCGGGGAGTTCAAGGATGATGCTTGGCATGGTTTTGGGCTCTTCTTCTACGCCGATGGATCGGTGCTGCACGGGTGTTTTCGACATAACGCGCTCGTACGCACCTTGTACCGTGGCGAGGTGGATGCCGAGTGGCGACGGCATGGACGGGGTGTCGCGTACGACCTCGAAGCGGACCTTCTCTATAATCATCATCATCAGCCCACCAACGAGAGCAGCAGTCTTGCCGTGTCATCGTCGTCATCATCACCATCGGCGCGGGTGTCGTACAATGGCGAGTGGGAGCACGGTGAGCGGCACGGCACGGGCGTGTTCCAGTGCTATACGCGATCCGCGATGAAACCCGCTGGCAATCAGCGCGCCACACCACGCGACGACAGCAACAACAATGTGAGCAGCAGCGCTGGGGCTGGTGATGTTGAACCGATTGTGTACAGTGGTCAGTTCGCACACGATCGCATCGAGGGCATGGGCAAGCTGGTCTCGGCAGACAGCGCGTTCTACGGCACCTTTCTCTCCAATGAAAAGCACGGCAAGGGTGTCGAGTTCTTTTCTGACATGGCGATCGAAGGAACCTGGGCAGATGGGGCGCTCGACGGCTTCTGTCGGCTCTTCTTCTGCAACAAGGAAACGATATACGAGACGACCTACTCGCTCGGAAATGAACGCGATGACTGCTTCCCGCCGCCGTTGATGGTCGATGACGCGGAGGCGCAAACGTGTGGCCAGTGCGGCACGGCGTTCTCCGTCTTCACGCGCCGCCATCACTGCCGCTTGTGTGGGCACGTCTTCTGCGACGGATGCTCTCAGAAGCGAGCTCAGCTGCCCGCGCACTTCAAGGTGAGTGGCCAACCGCAGCAGCGCGTGTGCGATGGTTGCTTCGATCGGCTTGGGCAGCGTCGTAGCCTGGCGATCTGCCGGTACCGCGATGGTTCTGTTTACGCGGGCTGCTGGAGTCACGGCCGCTGGGTCTCACGGGGCCTTTACTGTCGCGCCGACGGACTCTTCCTTCTCTTCAACCACCGTGGTGAGCTCATCTCGGCCGACACGTCTGCGGAGAACACCACCGGCGCCGCGAAGCCAACCGAAACCGAGACCGACACCGCCGGTGGTGGTGGTGGTGAGAAGAGTCCCCGGCCACGGCGTGGCCAGACCCCACCGCTGCGCGATGAAGTGTCGCTGTCGGTGCCTGAACTCACCGCGCTCACGGTCAGCTCGCCCGTCTCGGAGGTCGACAAATTCATTCTGTGGTGGGCGAGCACCGTGACACGCTGCCAGCTCCACGTCGCCCTGGATGTGCCACTTCTGCAGCGGCTGCAGACGCTACGGCGAACTGAGGAGAGCCTGACGCCGGCGCGTGGTGCGATGGTGAAGGGCGCGCGGCCGACCATGTGCATTACAGCTGGTACGGCCCTCGCGGCGCAGCTCTCTGCCATCGCGGTGCGTAAATCTTTGGGTGAGGGCCCCACCGCAGCGGCTGCGGGTAAAAAGGCGTCAACCACAACAGTAACCGATGATGATGATGGGGTGAAAGACAAGGCGATGTCGTTCTTTGTCTACCCAACGCCGCCGTCGCAGCCGCCGCTCCACATGTTTGTTCCGTTCCAGCAGTTCATTGATGCCGAGGAGCAGCGGACGCAAAGGCAGCAGCAGTCGGAAGAAGAAAAAGGATCGGAGGGACAAGGAGGAGGAGGAGGCGAACGTGGCGCTGTCTCGGCTGCGACGTCGCGCGTTGTCGGAGGTGACGACGCGATTCAGGCGGCTGCTCTGCGCGCGTCGCTCTTCACACCGTCCGTGGCGCCACCCGCACCGAGCTACCCACCTCCACCGGCCACGACAAGCACGACGGACGCGACGACCAGTCACAACAGTGGTGTGGCAGGCGAGGAGCGTGGACTCGCGCGGCCACTGTTTGCGTCTGCGCCTTGTGATGCGCATGAAACGGCACCCGTGCGTGTCACGCTTCCCACACCGCCGACCTTTGCGGCGCACGACGTGAGTGATGAGACTGTCCTGAAGCAGATCGCAGAGGAGCGCGTGACGCGTTTCTTGCGCTTCCCGCCTCCCTCCGTCACGCCGGATCGAACCACGAACGCTGTTTCACCCGCAGCGGAGACGCCGGCGATGCCATTGCTGGCAAGCTACAGTCGCCAGCCCATGCTGAAGCCGACCCCGCTGCCCCCGGCCTCGGGCACAAACGTGAAGGTTCCGTGGGATGATTTCAACACACGCTCGGCCACCGCGTTAATCACACCACCGTCGCCTCTTGTACCATCCGATGCCGAGAGCGGTGATGCAGCGCAGCGTAAGGGTCGCAGTGGCCCGAACACGCTCGGCGATTACTCGGACGCGCGCGTTCTCTTCGCGTGTCCGTTCCTGCCTCCCGCGGTCCCTGACGTTCAGCGCACACTCGAGGTTGGCAAGGTCAAGAAACTGGCTGACATGATGCTTGGTGACGTTGCCGGAGGCCTCGCTCATGCTGACGGGAAAAGCGAGGAGAATGATGACGATGACAGCGTCAGCAGCCTCGTGCGCAGTGCGTGGGAGACGCGGTGCAAGGCGCTCCTCAACACTGTGCCTGGTGCCGCCAGCGGCTCTCATGAGGCGTTACAGAAGGAAACTAACGCGAGTCCCTTCGCCACGTTTTTCATCCGAGGCTTTCAGTCGCAGCTCTTTGCAGGTGCCAGTGGACAAGGGGCAGCGAAGAAGCAAAAGACGAAAACGGAGCCGGCACCGCGTGCCGGTGATGGCGGTGGTGGTAGTGGTGCGAGTGACGCTGTGGCTGCGGATGTGCTCAATTTGAAGTCGGACGTCGCGGGTTGGCTTCCCGGTCTCTTCCGTGGACCGCTGCCAAACAGTTCAACGTGATGACACGAGACAAGTCATAACGAGCAGATGGCCAACAGCAAAACGACCGGAAGAAGAAGAAGAAAACACACTTTGTAAGCGCACACGCATTTGAAAAGCTTGTTTCACCAAAAAGAAAAACAAAGAGAAAAAATAGCAATTTTTGTTTTGAGAGTCAACTGGGTGAAAGTCGGCAAAGAACAAAACGCTGCTGTCCACACGCACACATGTGTGTTCATTGTTTAATCATTCACCTGGTCAATCACGGCGCGCGATGAAGTTGTCGAGTCGACTTACCATGCATTCAACTATCACTCCATCGTACCATCCGTGAATGCACGCACATGCACGGCTGCGAAGACGCCCTCTTCGCCGTTACAGTCTCTCATGGCTTCTTGATCTCACGTGACTTGTCGCAACACGTACACACACACACACATTCACATCTTCTTCTACTTCCTCTGTCCTCGTGTTTCACGACACATATTCATCAACTTCTTCTCACTTCCCCCCCCCCACTCTTTCAGGATAACCTCGTATACCAGTATTTGGAGTCACAAGTACTCCCCACTTCTGTTTTTTCTTTCTTTTGGTTGGTGACCACTCCGCAGAGCAATACCACACGCACTCTCTGCACGCCGAACTACCACCCTCTTCACACATATATAACAGAAAATTGCAAGGGGTGCTACCTCTCCTTGCTCCTCGGTCATTTTCTTTTTTCTTCTTTTCCGTTTTTCCCCTTTTCTTTTCCGAAAAAACTCCCTGTTTTTCTACAGTTCGGAGGCTTCACCACTCCCTACTCAACTGATTTCTTGCTCACTTTTTCCCTGTTTAGGTGTTTTCATCTCTCTTTCTCCTCTCTCTCTCTCCATCTCTCACAGTTTTTCTTTCTTTCTCGACTGACCTCCGGCGATACCCAATAAAAGTTAACAGTATTACATTCAAGTCGGAAAAGTCAAAGTGGGGAAGTCTACGTCAACTGTTAAAACCAGTGGTATTGACACTAGTGGTAAACAAAGCAAAACCAAAAAAAAAAGCTAGCGACAAGTAAGCACGTAGCTTCTCACGATAAAAAAAAGGCAAATAAAAAAAGGTGAAAAAGAGAGAGACCATTTTTTTTAAAACGTTTATACTGTGTCCCGACGCTGCACTCCCGATTTTCTCACTCTTCATTGCAGCGTTAAGAAAGAGGAAACAACTCGCCCCGGTTTTTTGATACCCAAGCTAAACCCCAGTGAAATTTTCGACCTCTTAAAAGACCTTCAGCGAAAGTTCAAAGAGTAATTATTAGGGAGAAATTTTTGAGTGAGTGTTTTGGTAGCGTTTATCTTTTTTTTTTCGGAGGACAAAGGGAATTTGTGCAGGAACTCGTCCCTCTGAGATCTCTTTTGTGTGTTTTTTTCCACGTTTCCTTCTCTTTACTCCCTTCTTTAGTCACGTTTCTTGAAGGTCATTTTTACCCCCTTTTTTCTCTAAAGTCACTTTTCTTTTCTCTGTCTGTGTTTTTTTTCGTTTTTTGTTTGATTGCTTTGCTTTGTCACTGTCCACACTTCCCATTCCTCTCTTCCCATACGCACTGTGGATATATATAAAGGCATTCACTCTCTTTCTTTTCTTTTCCGTCCAGCCCAGTTTTTGTCTTTTCATTTCTTTTTTTCCTCTTTCTTGCTCCCTCTCTCTCGGTGTTTTTCTTTTGTTTTTAAGAGAGGGTTGCAAGCGCACCACGCACATTTCTCTTTTCTCCAGCTGTTGTTGTTTGTGTTTTTTTTTCTCTTCCTACTTGATAACGTCGGCTCTGAGTCCTTTGTTTTCAGCGTTTTTTCCCCCAACTGTTAAAAGTCGTTTACTTATATTACTTTTTCTTCAAGAACACCCCTCCTTTATTTTGTTTTTTTTCTCTTTTTGATCCCTGAAGCGTTGTGTGCTTGAGTATATTTTCCCCCGACTTTTTCCCCGACATTTCACCTTCTTTTTTCTATTTTTACCTTTTCCCAGTTTCTTTTTCTTTTTTCTGAGTCCTCTGCTCTACGTGAAATAGACCCATGGATCTCACACCGTCTCTTCCCTCTGCGGGTCTCAAGTCCTCCGCAAACGGGAGCACCGTTTCCCTGTCATCGCGAAGTATCGGCGGTGGCGGTGGTGGGGGTGTGGACAGCTCGCAAACGTTCACGGCAGCCTTTTCGCCCGTATCGGTGTTCTCCGACGCACCGCCCCAGCCGCAGGATGCGTACGATCACGGCAACCACGCAAACAAGCAGCAGCGCGCGAGTAGCGGCGTAGTGAGTTTAGGCCACGCCGTACCGACGCCGTCGATGCGCGGGAACCGATCCGTATCCGTCCTCAGCAGCGCCGACCTCGATGACCCTGAGCTCTCTGGTTGCATCGTGCAAGGCGCCGACAACGAATTCACGCTTCGCAGCCCTGCCCAGTCGAACAGCTCTCCGCACGTGCTGAGTTGCCACCGTTCGCCGATCGAAAGCCAGTTCCTCGGCTTCACCCGCCCCGTCGCGGCACTGTCCATCCACTCAGACATTGTGAGCAGTCGCGATTCCATCTCGAGACTGGGCGATGTGAGTCACAGCACGCTGGGGTACGCGGACGGCGATGGCCTGGTCGAAGTCTCCGCGACGTCGTCGGCGGTCTCACACGCGTCGCCACTCAACTTCGCCTCTCGCATGATGGCGATGACCCTGCGCTCCGACCAGGACGAGGAGGAGATCTCGGCCCCAGAAATGATGATGTTGTCATCGCGCGCCAACGCAGCAGACGCGGTGTTCCCGCACAACGGCACAAACGCGCCGCTCTACTCGCGTGACCGCTTCGCGATGAGCTACAACGGCGTCGGGGCGAACAGCAGTGTGAATGGCGGTGGGAGCACCACGCACTCACTCCCTGCCTTCACCGGCTCAAAGCCAGTCGACAGTCAGTCCTCCACCCCGACTCGGTGCAACGGCACAATCACGCCTGTGGTGGCGCCAGCAGTCGGGAGCCGGAACCGCAGTGGGATCCCTCCGCCCCCCGCGAACATGTTGCTGCCAATGACCACGCCGCCAACGCTATCGCCGTCCCCCCACGCTTTCGTGCAGCGCCAGACGCAGCCGCCGTCTCCTCTGAGTTCGTGCAGTGACTGTCGCACGCCTCGTCCACATCCCATTGACACGACAGCCGCTGAGGAGAAGAGGGGCGTACAGCCTGTGGTCACACACGATGCGACCGCGAAGATCCACGCCGCTCCCGCCGCCACCGAGGCGATCACTGACGCGCCTGTACGTCCATCGTCGCCCACACCGCAAATGGCGCCAGTCGATGAAGATCTTGCTGGTAGTCTTGCGACATCGCCTGCCCAGGGCTGTCAGTCGCAGACGGCAAGCTGCACGTGTTCAGTTTTGCTGACGATGGTGGCGCTCCCTTCACCGGCCGGAAACGACGACGACGCGCTTGCCAAGGTTAGCGTGCCGTCCACGCCCTCCACACCGTCCACAAACACAAACACAACCACCACAGCCGTGGTGGGGACGGATGTAATCGGCAGCCGCGAAAGCGACGGCATTCTGCGTCCCGCTGGGTCTCTCACGGACAACGCCACGTCGCCCGTCACTGTCAAGTCCGGCTTTCAACTCGTGAGTGCGTGTCAGTCACTCTCCTCTGAAGGGAACAGCTCACAACAGCCGGCCATCACCGACAGCGGCACGGGCAGCGTGATAACGCTGCGGCACCTTTCAGAGGCAGGCTTTCCCCTCTCCCTGACGAACACAACGGATATGCTGTGTTTCACAGGCACCCTGCGATTGGACAGCGAAGTCGGCGACGAGAAGGATGACGAAGCAGCGACAGCGGATGCCGATCCCGATGCCGATGCGTCGAGCCTGAGCACCTTGGCTGCTCGCACAACCACACTCGCACCAGCAGAGACCCAAGTGGAACCGAGTAGTACCGCCGGGGCGCCACCTGCCGCGGACGAAAGCGTTGGAACGCTGAAGAACACACCGCCGAGCAGCACGGACGTGCTTGTCGATCTGCGTGAGAATGCGCGCAGCAGGGAGCGCATGCTCCGTCACCGACCGCGTGCGTTGCTTGTTCGTGAATCGCAGCCGCAGCCGCCGTCTCTGTCGGAGACCCGCGATGCCCAAATTCGGCGCATCACAGAAGGGCCTCTCAACTCGTGCGAGTCGCAGAGCGGTGACGTTGAGCCTTCAGGTTCCGACTTCACATCGATGGCGATCTCGCTCCTCTCGTCCGCAAACTCTGCGCCGTGTGCGGCGAGTGACGGTGTCGGGATCGCGGCAGGCCCGACGATGACCGTACCCGCGCCTGCCTTGCTGAGGCCCGAGGGTGATGCCGAGGACGAAGACGCGGAGGAGGAGGCTCACCACGACGCAGCGGCAGCGGCGGCTTCGGATGCCATCACGACACCCTCGGTGCAGTCCACACCGTACAGAACACCCGGTAGCTGGTCAGGCTTGGTGTCGCCGACGCAGCGGCACTTCTTCTCCATTGGCGCGCCAGCTGCGCTGAGCAGCGGCTCCGGTCACTTCGATGTCCCCTCGAGTGAGTCCTTGGCGATACTCTCCGCACACCACCACCACCACGCGATGGGTGGTGCGCGTAGCATCTCCGGCTCTGGCTTGTGTTCGCCTCTGATGAAGCCGCTCTCGCATCAGCATGGACGCACCGAGTCGGCCGGGTCTCTCGCGGAGGGCCTCAGTCTGAGCGAACAGGTGACGGCGGCAGCGGCAGCGAAACGCTCACCTTGCGCGGATGCTGTGGAGGAGGAAGAGGCAGCAGCGAAAGGAGGTGAAGGGGGAGAAGGCAAGAGTGAAGATCTCAAGCAGTCGCTGTCCGCTTTGCGGCCACCCACCTGCCCGCTGCCTCCGCCACTGCCTCTGACAAGTCCGGCCAGCTCGATACAGGATCTCTACGCCTTCAGCAGCACCCCCAGCGCCGCTGACAACGCGCGCGCGTTCGGTCGCAGCCCACCGCTGCCATCCGAGAGAACGCGCTCCGACTCACGCCCCCATCACCGGCGCTCCTTCTCGTCCACGTCGCTCGCGGCCTCGCAACACTTTGGTGGGGCCGCGACGATCACGTCGTCGGTGCACGCGGATGAACTGAACTCGCCCGCCTCGCCGGGCTTCTCTGGTCTTGCGCCGCTGCGCTTGCATGGACGTTTGGAAGAGAACGCGAGTTCGCAGCCCACGAGCCACTCCTCCCGCATCAGCCGGCGCTCAGACACGTCGCCACCGCCGCTGCCCCCGCCGCACACCCCCGGCTTCAACGCGTCCATGGACCATTTTGGCTCGCCGACCTTCTTTTCCGCGTCGTCGCAGAGTATCTCAACCGTCCGCGATGGCGAAGACACGGTCTCCGTCACGGCGTTGGCATCCGGGTCGTCATCCACGTTTGCGCGCACCCACCCAGGCTCAGCGACCTCGGCCTCGCTGGTGGCGCCGTCGTTTTCGCGCCCGCCCGCACCGCCGCCATCGCCTTACCCGAGCCAGCCCGGCACGACGACAGAGAACACGCAGTTCATGTGCCGCGGCTTCGCAACCGAGGCGGAGGCGCACGACGGCAGCAGCGACCAGGGTGGCTCAAACACACCACACGCGTCCTCGCCATCGGCGGCGACCGCGAACGCGTATCTGCTCTTCGACGGCGAGAACGACCCGCAACGCCAGGAGTTCGCCCCTCGTCTTCGGCCTGAGAAGGTCCGCAGCGTGCCACGCGGCAAGATCGCGCGTGGCGTCGGCTTCTCCATGCACGACTGGTCAGGCGAGGTGTTTGCCCGGCAGAAGAAGTCCGGCGCGGCCACGCTGAAGCAGTACATGGCCTCCCTGCCCCGCATTCGCATCGCTGAGATTGTCAATCACAATCATCCGGATGATCTTTGGATGGTCGTGAGGCACGTCGTATATGACTGTACCAAGTTCGCGCAATTTCACCCCGGTGGTGCGCGTTTGCTGCTCGAGTGCGGTGGAAAGGATGCGACGCAGGTCTATGACGCGTTTCATCCGTGGATCCACTGCGAGAGCATGATGGGGGCGTACGCTATTGGTATTCTCGCCGAAGAAGATCGGGCTGGGTCTGCAACGCTACGACCCAATGCATAGTGAGAACACGCACACGCACGTATATATATATATATATATGTTCACACACGTACATTCACAGAGAGAGAGGGACAGTTAAGTTGTGCGTACAAGATGCGCTCGGCGCGAATACAGTCATGTGTTTTCAAGGGTTATTGTTTTTTTTTTCGTTTTCTCTTTCTTTTCCCGCCTTGTAAAAAAGCATAGCCACGACAATCTTACATGAGCGGAAGTGCATGGATGTGTATACTCTTCCTGTTCTTCTTCTTCTTTTGGCATAACACATATTAACAAATCTGCCCACCATGCACTTCAAATCTCATTTGCTTGTTTTGTGCTCTTTGTTTTCTTTCCAGGGTTCTTCACTTCCTTTCATGACCTGTTCTCGCCATTCCCCGCATGTGCGTACGCCTCTCTAGTCACTTAGGGTGCTTTTTATTTTGTTTTTACTTCGTCTTTCCTTCTTTTTACTCCTTTTCATCCTCTCTCTCTCCCCAGCGATGTCAGATGTGGGCGTAGAACGAACCTCGCTTTCTCGTGTTCTTTATATATGCGCGTGCTACCGCAGATCGATGCGGTGCCATACTCCACTCATGTTTTCTCTCTTTTTCTCTTTCTCTCAGCCGTGTCAACCAGCATTGGCTGTCCTCTGCAGATGTAACCTCCGCATGTGTTAGTTGCTTGTGTGCTTGTTTGTTTACTTTTTTTCTTGTCTTTGCTGATCTTTCTCGCCCAAAGCACACACATGCAGCTTCTTCGTATCATACATTCCTCTTTTGAGTGTTTTCTTTTCTTTTCTTTGTTCTTGTTGGGTTATGCTATCGGTCAGAGTCGGCGAATCAGAAAAGCAAGATGATCTCGAGTGGTGGATCAGTGCTTCAGGTCGTCTGCTTCTCTCATGATCTTGTCTTCAGACATCGGTACTCGCGGAAGGTTGTTGTTGTTTTTTTTTAGTACATATCTCTGCGTACCCTCTTCTTTCTTCCCTTGGTGTTTTGAAAAGCTCTCATCCACCATTTTGTGTTTCTCTCTTTCTCTTTGGGGTGATTTTTGTTTGACTAGTTTCGCATTTAACGGTGTTCCTCTTTTGTTTTCTTTGTTGTTGTTAGGGTCTATTTTCACATCCTCTCACTTGATGTGGAGTTTTGTTTTTTCTCTCGAGTCACTGCCGTCGCGCCGACATTGTCTTTCCACGCAGTTAGATCTTCATTGAGTGCCGTAGGAAGGAGGGTAACTAATGATCACATCAAGAATGTTTTTCATACAAAAAAAAACTAAAAAGACAAGAAGAACATCAGTCGTGCATCGGCAAGATGTGCGGGTACGTCGGTAAGACACCAATTGTGGTGGACGATGCAAGTGGACCTTCACCACACACTCCTCATGTCTGTGTGTCTGTGTGTGTGTTTGTGTATGGTGTACCCACCCACCACCACCCTCCCAGCCTCCATTCTCCGTCCTTGGTATGTCAATAAGGGGAGGTCAAGAGGAGGAAATCAGAGCGTCAACTGCTTTCTGGTCACAGCACCCACGTCTCGTCAACGACACCTCTCTCCTCTCACCTCTCTCCTCTCTCTGTCTCACATGCAACTGCAATTGTGTATTGGTCTCGTTCGCACTGTTTTCTGATAGTGATTTGAGAAACGCCGCCGTTGCGTAGTGCCGTAGACCCACACATATTTCGATCACGTAACGTCGCCGAACATCTTTTCTTTTTCGTTAAACACATTTTTTTGATCACTTTTCTTTCTCGAGCAAAAAAAAAAACAGCGCAGTGTACACACACACACATACCTGTTAGACACGACTAGTTAGACCCCATTTTCTCCACGACACGTTCGGGCATCATGGGAAACGGTTGCTGTGGCGGTGGCGGTGGGAAAAAGGCAAAAGCCAGTGCTGGGACGCATCACGGCAATCAAGAAGAGCACTCCAGTATCGGCTCAGAGGACAACAACGCCGAGGACAACGTCAGCTGCCACAGGGCCGATGACGGTGAGCGTCTCTCGCGCCGCTTCAGCGATGAGAGCGCGTTGCGTCAGCGTGAGGTCGAAATCAATCGCCTCAACCCAACCGATCAGGTCGACCAGTGGAAAGAGAAGATGCTAATGGATGTTGGGAGCGACCCGCTCGCGGTCTTTCGCGACTTCCCGCGAATGAAGGTCTCCGTCACGCCCTCCACAGTCAGCAGCTGCCCTGCAGCACCACCGAAGCCGTCGTCGAGTGCGACAAAGAACAAGACGTCACCCAAGGCAGGAGAGTCAGGCTCGCGTGAGCACCCTCACCAGCGGCCGAATCCACTCACCGTCCCCGTCGCGACGCACGACGCCTCGCGCATGTTTCAAGAGCGCAACCAGCGTGTGTTAGAGACGGTTCTGAAGCTCGCCGCGCTCTGTGGTGAAGATCAGACGTTCGGCGCGGCCTTTCAGCGCTCATGGCAGCACAAGGAGGAGGAAAACGCGGCCGCCTACGACGCACAGAAGCAACAGCAACAGGACGGACGCACGCGCACGCAGCACCAATCCCCTCTACAACAGCCGTCTCTGACAGGTGTCAACAGCACCGGCAACAACGTCAGCGCCCCGTACGATGTTGCCGAGGTGCTGGACGTTCACCACCTTCTGCAGCACGCCTGTCTCGAGAGCGGAATGCTCGTCGTGGTCGAGACCTATTCCACCACATCCGGCGCCACAGGCCAAGGCGCGGACAGCGCGAACAACCGCGACTCCTCGCAGAGCTTCGCGTCCGCGAACAAGCGCGCGCGCAACACCACGGCCGTGCCGAACTCCTCTGTGACCCGCCGCGTGGACACCTCTGCGCCGCTGCTTGGGAACCACAGCGAGAACCACGCGCCGTATGGCAGCACACGCACGCGCCACGTCGCGTCATCGTCGGCCCTGTCGACGCCGGCCGTGCAGTACAAGGTGGTCTCCGTAACGTTCCACATCATGCAGTTCATGGTGCAGGGTGTCATGTTCTTTCCCATGCAGCGCTTCAAGCATCTGATCTGGATGCCGTGGGCCTCACAGTACCGCGACCTGGACTGGGAGATTCGTGTTCGCCACGACGTGATCAGCGAGCGAAGTTATCAGCAGCTCATCCAACGACGCGCGAAATGGGAGGCGGCGGCCCTCGCATCGACCTTTCCCGCCGCCCCGACGGAGCTGATCCTGCAAGAGCCCGGCACCGGTGGCGTGGGTATAGCCGTCGGTGCTGGCGCCGCCACCGCTGCCATCGCGACCGGTGGCAGTCTCTCCCACATCAGCACACCACGCCAGATGGGTGGCACGCCGCGGCACACCTCGGGCATGCTGGGCAGCAACAGCATCAGCCGCCGCGGCAGTGCGTTGCCACGCGGTGCGGGCAGCCCAGCCGGATCCGACTACGTCAATGACGGTCCGTCGGATGCGGCGTCCTCACCGCAGCGCCACATCATTCACGTGGAGCACGTCCAGACGATCCGAAACTACGTGGAGGAGGACCAGCGACGCGCCACACCGGCCCTCGAGTTGCAGCTCGCGTGTGACATCGCGATTGATCTGGCCGTCGCGGTGAGACACATCACCGCCCCCGCCACTCCGGCTGGTGTCGTCTCAGACAGCAGTGTCGCCTTTGGGTCGGCGAGTGGGGCGGCGGCGACCACAAGCGGAGGCGCGCACGGTGATTCAGCGTTTCGACGCACATCGCGGCAGAACAGCTCGTACGTCTCGCCACCTGATTACGGTAGTGGCACGGTGGCTGCTGGAGGCGGTAGTTCAGGTTCGAAGATCATTGAAGAAGTCGTGGAGGTCCCGCTAAGCGTTCACAGCGCACTGGTCGAAGCCCCCGTGAAGAAGTTGTGCACGGTATCGGGTGAATGGAAGGAGCGTCGGAAGGAGATGGCCTTCTTGCTCGCAACACAGTTCGATGCGGATTTAGCTGAAGTGAAGGTCCTGCCAAAAGCAAGTGCGTATGCGTAACGGCCAGTTGAGAAATAGAGACTCCTTTGTATATATATATATATATATATATATATATTGTGCATGCATGTATGTGTGTGTATGTGGGAGTTGGCCTGCGCCGACTGCTTCTCTACGTTGCTTTTTTTTCCTCTTGCTTGTTCAGATAGTGACACTTTATTTAGATTCTCTTTCATCACTTTTTTTCTCCCGATCTTTCACAAAGTGTGTTTCATCCTCATGTGTAACAAATCCTTTCATTAAACGTGATTCGCGCATCATCTCAAGCATTCGCTCCTCCTCTTCACACGTGCAACCGAAGGAGGCTGCTTTTCACACAAGCACACATGCTATCCCCCTGATGTCTTACAGCTCTCACACGATTCTGTGGTCGCGTCAGCTGGTGTATTTTGGTTGTTGTTTTGTGTCTGTGTGTCCATGTGCTTTGTCACTATTTGGGGCTTTTCTACTGACAGAACTAGTCGCTCAGTCACTGTATGCGGTGAGTTTTGTGCGTGTGTTTGTGAGTGAAAGGGTGAACTCACCTCGCACCCTTTTCGTTTTCCAACTGTCGCCTTCAACATCTCTCATTTCTCTCTCTCTCTCTCCGCTTCCCTATCCGTCCCATTTCTGCTTGGATTGTTTGTTCGCCCCAAAGAAAATCCGCTGCAAATAGAAACAAAACTCCTTTACTTCTTGTCGTGCGCGGAAAGAGTTAAGTTGCCTTATTTCCGCCTCCCCCCAAACCCGCTCGGACCCCTTTGTTTGGGTGCCTCTGTTTCTGCATTATCTTTTTTTTCTCGCTAATTTTCTTTATTTGTGTACATTGTTTATACAATATTTTTGGCAAATCGCTTTCCGTTTTTTTCTTCGTGGCATTTCAATCCATATCTTTCTTTTTTTCTCAAATTTCCCTTTTGTTTTTTTTGAACTGAAACCAACGAAGAAAGTAGAAGTAAAGAAAAGTAACAGTATTGTCCTTTCCTTTCCTCAGTCATGCCCTCGTGTCCCGACTGCGGTGTCGTGTTCGACTCCATGTACAGTGTTCAGTCCCACCGGCGCAGTGGGCAGTGTCGCGCACCACATTCCGTCAGCTCCCAGGTTCCCATCGCCACACACTCACCGGCCGGGCAGGGCTTCGGGCTCCCACCAATCAACGACGCGTACTACCGCCAAGTCGCCCACGGCGACCCGACCGGCCCTGGCGTGATCCCGATGAGCGGCGCGGACCGAGACTTGGAAAACTTTCTTGCCATGCAGCGCGCCCAGCAAGCCGACGACCTCGCCCGGCGTGAGCGACAGCTTCTCGATCAGCAGGTCAATCTCGTGCTCCCGTCACGCCAGGCGCAGCTGCAGCAAACGCAGGATCAGCTGAAGAACCAGCTGATGCAGCTCAAGCTCAACCTCCTGACGCAGCAGCAGGCGCAGCAGCAAGGCTCGAACATGGACCTCGAGTACCTCAAGAACGAGATGAACGCCGTGCGCAACACCGTGTCGTCGCTGCAGATGGGCGGACCGAATCCGGAGTACGGCATGGCTGGTGGGTTCCCTTTGGCCGCGAACAGCTGGCCGCAGCAGGGGAACGCACGGGCCGCGCGCGCCGGCGCGAATCAACGCGCACAGCCGTCTCAAAATCGCTCCGCGCGCGGTACATCCCCCGGAGCCCGTCGCCGCGGAGCTCGCGATCGGAACAGCGGTGGCAACAACAACAACAACAACAACAGGCATCGTGCGCGTGCAGCCGGCGGTCGTCGCGGCCGTTATGGCAACAACGAGGACGACTGGAGTGACGACTCGTACAGCTCCTATGACGACTACTCCGACGAGTACGACAGTTACAGCGAGGACGATGACGGCTACGACAGCGACGGCTACGATGACGAGGCTGATCATCGCCATGGCCGGCGCAGCAAGCCGCACGGACGCAAGACCAACGCCCGGGCGTCATCGTCGCGCTCGCCCGGGGCGGCGAGTGGTCGTGGCTCGTCCCGCGCGCCGACGAGGCCCCGAGACGATCGCAAGCCCACCGCGAACAGCGGGCGTTCTCGCAGTGCGGCCGCACACCCCGCGGCGCCGGACTCAGGTGTCCCTCGCACCGCCTCGGGTCGCAGCGCGACCAAGAACAGCGATGTCTTTGGCGAGTCCCCGTCTCTCGCCGATCAGCTCAAGGGCATGATGCAAGCCATGCGGGAAGAGATTCAGAGCCTCAAGGGCAACAACAGCGTGGCGCCACCGTTTCCAACAGCCTCTGTGCTGCAGGCCGGGCCACACACACTGCAGCTGAGCACCCTGGAAGGCCTGGATCTCTCCATACCACTCGATGACCTCGAGGTGTCGCTGAAAACCTACTACATGTTCAATAACAGCGGTGAATTTGTGCTGGAGCCGGCAGCGGAAAAGGTGTTTCCGAAGAACCCACCGCCTCTGATGCGCGCCTCGACTCGTCTTTTGCTCTTCAACGTGCCGCCGATGGAGTTCACCGTGAACAAACCGCACGACATGAACGTCTTTGTGCTTCAAGTCAAGTACCGCGGCCGCCTCCTGTACTGGGCCACCATCTTCGCGAAGGCAAGCGGCACCTGGACCGAGGGCGTGCGTGCGAGCCTGTTTGACCTCGCAGCAGCTCTGCAGAGCACCGAAGATATGATCCCCGGTGCCACCGTGACCGGCACGATTCAGCAGACAGAGCCGGCCGACGTGCTCGCCGATGCGGAGCGCTTTCTGCGCCGCGCGAGTACGGTGTCGAACAACGGCGCGGCGTCGCCCATCGACCCGCGCCGCAGCACGGCCGCCAGTTTAGCCAAGGACGCGGCCGACGCCGTCGCTGCCGTCGCCGCGCGCAACGGTTCGACCACCACGCCATCACTCTCGGAGCCGCAGGAGCCGCCGAAGCCGATGCCAGGGCTGCCTGACCTTGACCCCGTCCCAAATGGGCTGCCCGTGCTGCCTGGTATGCCTGGCAACGAAGGCCCATTCCTCCCTCCCACCGCGACAGCGCACATGACGAAGCAGAAGGGACCCTTCAAGCACTTCTCTCTCCCGCCTCCGCCGGGCACGTCCATTCTGGAGTGGCGTGACCGCTTCACCAAGCAGACAGAGAAGCGCACAGCCAACGCGCACTTCGCAGGCGACGTCACTGACGCCGGCAAGCGCAGCAATCGCAACAGTCCCTCCAGCGCCAACAACAACAACAACAGCAATAACAACAATGGCAATAGCCGACGTGGTGGAAACAAGCCAGCCAGCGGACCGCCGCGGCGCGGTGACAAGGGCACGACCAGTCCAGGTTCGACGAGCCCGAGTGTGATGAGTCCCTCCATGCCACCGAAACCCGGCGTCACTGTGGGTGGCGTCGACTTCGGAAGCCACGTCAACTCGGATGAAAGCGGGTCCTCCAGCGACATCAGCTCACTCGCAGAATCCACCCGAAAGTCCCCGACAAAGAAGGCCACCTCCCCACAAAAGAAGGTTGATGCGAAGGAGCACACTCGCGACGACGAAAAGAAGGTGAAGATTATGGCAGAGACACCAAAGCGCAACGACCAAAAGGACAACAACAACAACAACGGGGCGTCGTCTGATGCGCGTCAGCCCAAGCCGGCCGCGCCTCCTGCCCCGACAGAACCGCAACCAGCCCCGGAGGGTCTCCTGAACACGAGCCAGCGTCAGCCGAAGCCACCCGCGACGGCGAAACCCGGTTCTCCGAACAACTCCGTGTCCGCACCGCCGCCCCCGCCGGTGATGCCGGGCAACGAGTCGATCAATGCCCCGCCGCAGCCGCCGCAAGCCGCTGCACCACCGCCCGATCCCAACGCGAGCTCGCGTCGGCCGAGTGTCAACCCACAGCGCGCCTTGCTGCCCATTGCTGATAAGGCCGGCAACCTCGCAGTCCCGTCTGGCTACAAGAGCGCGGCGGCACCGCCGATCGCCGCGATGGAGCAGCACGACCAGAAAACGGCGGCCAACGCGTGTGTCGTGATTGGCCTCGCGCAGCCAACCGACAAACCACCGCAGAACCTGCGCCACTGTGGGCACGGCGCGAAGGGCAACGAGCTCGATCTCTTTGTTGATGGTGTGGTGGGCGTGCCGCTCAACGCCATCTGCACGCGCCTCGTCATCTACATCACCGACGAGGTCGACCCGAACACGGGCAACATTGTGAATCCACTCCGCAACCCGCGTGTCTTCATGCGCAAGCCCGACCTGGTCGTCTACCAGGCTTTGGACTCGAGCAACATCGAGCCCGAGTTCACCGGGAAGCTGAGTACGGTCGTCGGTGAGGGCACGCACGCGGTCGTCGTGGTCGAGTACGTGACCGGCTCGGAAGACTACCCACCCATCGCCCTCGGCCACTGCTGCCTGCCAATCAACAAGCGCTTCTTCGCCGGCAACTTCCTCAGTCGCCTCAAGTTCGGTGACCCGCGCCGCTCACAGGAGCGCATGGTCGACGACGTCAGGCCGGCCGACCGCATCGCCGATGAGCAGCGCCGCCTGACGGACAAGTACACGCAGATGCAGCTTGAGGCGAGTGTGGATGCCCAGGCGCTGCGCAATCTGATGCCGCTGCCACCACGCAGTCGCGCCGAGTGCGTGCCGATGGGCTACCTCATCTGGCGCGCGGACAGTCCGAATCAGAATCTCCCGTACTTTGAAATGCCAGGACAGCTGCCGCCATCGAAGCAGGAGATCGACATCTTCAACTCGCGTGTTGGGGTGGGCGACAAGCCTCCACTCGCGGCCGGGCTCAAAACACCCAAGGACGCGCAGAACCGCTTCGTCGGTGGGGCGGTACCACTGTCTGACAACATCGGCTACCTCGCGCCGTACAGTCCACAGCGCGGCTGCTTCCTGCGCGTTGACGGCGTGCGCGGTGTGGGGCCCGGGGATGCGTTTCACGTTGTCGTTGGCCGCGTGCTGATGGGGCCGACCGGACGAAACACGTTCTGGACGCGATTCCCGAACTGGGAGAGCGATGTGGGGGCCCCGACCTGGGTGGACCCGCCGTTCATGGTGTCGGGTCTTGCCTTCAACCCGCTCTCATGCGCTGTCTTCACACTTCTGCGCGTGACGCCGAGCGCAGGCGGCGCGGAGGCAGCGTATCAGTGTGCCCCGATCGGATGGACCATCGCCAAGCTCTTCCTCGACGCACCGAACATTATGCGCCAGGGTAACTTTGTACTGCCGTGGTTGGCCGGTGCACCTCCCGAGGCCTTCACGCGCCAGCTCGCGAAGGAGAAGATGGACAAGCTGTTTCTGGGCGGGCTCAACAACAAGACCATCTCCTTCCTGGAGCCGCCGGCGACGCTGCGTTTGTCGCAGGGTGACGCTGGTGTCGTGCCGCAGCTGGTCGAGGACACGCCTGGGCGTCCGGCTGCACGCACGCTGCTGATGCCCGCGCAGCTCAAGGGCAACTTCCCGATCGCCACCAACCAGGGCGTGACGGGTCGCAGCCTGCGCCAACTGCACGAGGCCTCCTTTGGTGGCGGTGTGCCCAAGTCGACGCTTGAAAAGATCGATGGCGCCGTCATCAATTACCTCAAGGCGAGTGCACGCGAGTTGTAGCCTTCTTTTTGTTGTTGTTGCTTTCACAATGGAAGAGTGAAACAGGAGGGGGAAAACAGGAGAAAAAAGAGAGAAAGAGGGGAGAAGAACGCGACCCTGTTGTGAAGCATCGCTGAAAAGAGAAGCGAATGTGTGAAAAGCACACAGTAGGTGAAAAGGTAGCTCCCCTCTCTCTCCCCCAGTCCTTTCATGTTACCAAATCACCGACTCACGCTCTGGTATTCTAGTGGAACTTTGAAGGCACATCTCTTGCTAGTAGAAACAAAAATAATAATTTTGCCCACTCATTTCTTCTTCGTTTGTTTGTTTGTTTGTTTTTCATCTTTCACGTCAACCTTCCAAAAAAAAAAATGAAGTAAACTGTTCAGTGTATATCTCTTGTGTTTCTCATATCATTGATTTTCCTATGTTCCTTCATGCATGGGTTGGTGTGTTTTGTTTTGTTTTTGGTACGCTTCAGTTTCTGAGACCGGGAAGCCAATGTCTTTTTTGTCTGTTTTTTTTTTCAAATCTCTGTTGACATTGCGCTCCACTTTTGCTTTTCCTCCTTCTTTTCTTGTACCCGTCACACACACCCAGTGCTCTAGATTCGTGAGGATACACGCTCGTGCTGCGCCACGTTTTTCGCCTGTTTCTCTTCACAGCCCAGCAGTTGTGTTGCTTTCCGTTCTTTTTTTGTATCTCTGTACGCCCTCTCTCGCATTTGTGACGCTTACAATGTGTCTCGATTGTCTCTCGGTGTTGAAAATTTTTCGAATCCTGATTCTCCACACTGTTTGTTCTTGTTGCTGTTGGTGTTTCTCCACAGCCCCCCCCCCTGTATTATTGTGTTTTCCCTCTTTTCTTCCACGCTTCCGATTTCGTTTTCCATCTCTCTCACACACGCACCTTCTGCCATTACACGCATGCATTTGTCTGCCTGTATTACGCAGCTTCGATGTATATCGCGATGATTACGCACTCACAACAACAACAAAAAGAAAGAAGTCAAGAATTCACTCGCATCGCGTCAAAGTGGATGCTGCGTATTGCGTGGCAACAAGAGCGAGGGAAGACACGACGCGTGCGACCTTGTTGCATTTTCGTTGTCCTCTTCATCATCACTTCCCCTGATTGTGGCGTACCTTGTTGACCACTGAATGATGACGTCACCCGCGTGGCTAAAGCGTGCGCCACCGCCCGTTCGACGCGGCAATCGACACACATGCGTGCGCGGGGGCTTCTCTGCCTCTCTACGTGTATCTGTCTCTGTCTCTCTTACAGCAGTCTGCTCTGCTTAAATCAGGAAATAAAAGACAGCGGGTGGCGCCTCTCAGTGTAAACGTCAGACCGGAGTTTGATGCTCACTTCCGACTCTCTCTCTCACCCCTCCTCCACTTTCTCCTTCTCTCACACACAACACTAGCTAGAAAAAAAAAAGCATCAGCGTCGTCTTTCGGACCCGAGCAGTACGTTTCCCTTTTACAGCCCTTCCCCCTTTCTATAGAAAATCAGCCTTGTTCCCACGAGCTTCTCTTCCTTCTCCCCGCCTTCATATCCCTTTTCTCTCTCTCTCTTCCTACCCGGATCCCCCCCCCCCCTCCACCTCCTATACAGAAACATGTTCCGCCGTCTTGCTGCTTCTCAGGCCGCCGCCGCCGCCATCACCGCGACTGCCGCCACGGCCCAGTGCGCCAGCCAGCGCCGCATCGTCGTGTTTAGCCAACAGAGCCCTGTTCTCGAGGGGAACCAGAAGGCGCGAGGCAGCCCCAGCAACGTGTGGATCGAGGACTGGGAGGTAGACCGTCTCGGTCTCCGCCCGGAGCCCTCCGCCATCCCAACGAGCCTCTCGCTCCAAAAGCAGCTCGAGCTGTTCAACTTTGACCAGCTCATGATCCCGCCGGAGATGATGGACTTTCCGAAGCACAGCAGCTACAACACCCGCAAGCCGTACGGTGACGCCATGCAGTTCGAGCTCAACGACCGCGCCGAGAAGCACGGCTTCCAGAGCAAGTGGTGGCTGACCCGCTCCAAGGCGCACAAGGAAAACCTGCAGTTCAAGGCCAACGCACGCGGCTCCATCGTCCTCATGAAGGCTCCGATGAAGCTCTTCCACTCCAGCCAGCTGGTTGGTGGCGATGTGCTCATGACCTACCCCGTCAACGGTGGCAGCCGGCGCCTGTACAGCAAGAAGGGCGACTCCTTCCAGATCCTCTCTGACCACATCAAGGCCAACAAGTTCAACAGCGGCCTGTACTTCACACGTCGTCAGCTGGAGTTCTTCAAGTTTGTCGTGCAGCCGAACCAGATGCCTGTCACCCACGACATCACCTCTGGCGAGAGCTTTCTCATCTACAACGTCGACCAGCTCGAGGACCCGCATAACGCGCTCGCCACGCTGCAGCGTTCGCCCGTGAACGTCCCGACCTTCCTGCTCTCGGGCGAGCCGATCCAGCACGATAGCGCCAAGAAGTTCCCGAAGACGTTCAAGAGCAACTACTGGCTGACCGGCCACGACGCCGTGCTGTACCAGTGGAGCATCAAGGACTCGGAGAAGCGCAAGGGTGTGCCGTTCAGCAGCAACGCCGCGTCGACCATGCAGGTGGAGCTGTACAACGTCGAGCAGCTGGCCAATCCCGAGGAAGCCTTCGCCAAGGCGGGCACGTTTGTTCAGTAACAATGGCACTGTCGTCTATCCGCCTCTCACGCGGGGCTTTTTGTTGTTGTTTTTTCTTTGCCGAGAGAAACTGTATGTTTGAGGTGAGTTCTTCAAATCACGTATCTCTTTTTCGTCGTCTTCCCTTTTTTTCATGTTCGATGAAGGATTTTTGGAGGCGATTTGTGAAGAAGTCTCGTCTCGCATCGCGTTCCTCGATGCCAAAAAAAAAAGAATCCGAAACTCCGAGTTGGGAAAGATAGTGTAGTCAACCTCCTTTCATGAACTATTCGATAGCGTGTCTATGTGGGTTGCCTGTGTTGTCATGTTTTGTTTGTTTTTTTCAGGTGGAAAGGGAGAGTAATGAATGAAAAAGTAGCAAGCCAAATGAGTGTAGCGCACCTAACTCAGTCTAGCTTCTGACAGCCCGTGCGCGTTTTCACCATTTTTTGCAGCTTGTTTTTGTTCTTTCACTCTCCATCACCTTCCTCATAGAATGACGGTGGTTGTGGTAGTTGTATTCGTTTGTTTTTTTTTTGACCTGCCCCTTTTCGACTGAGATGAAGAGCGGTGAGCGTGAGACAGCATATCATCTGTTTTTTGTTCTCTTTCTCATGTGGCAGTGTGTTGTTCTGTTCATTGGTGTGACAGTCTACTCCAGGGAGAAAAAAGTGTAGCAAGACTGTCCCATCGTGTTGTGCGTGTTGTTGGTTTGGTTCGTTAGCATTCGTGGCGTATGCTTCGTTCATCAACTATTGTTTCTGTGTGTTTTCTCTTTTTTTCCTTCCGCCGTCTCCCTCCTTTCAGGTGGTGATGAGACGAAGTCGATCCTTTCAGCTTCGTTTCTGTGTGTGTTTTTTCCTCCTCATTTGTTTTTTGTTTAGTTTTGTTACTATTCATAGAGCCCACTTCAGTCCTTGAGGACGACGTCAAAGAAGAAGAAAAATGCACAACTCAACGGCAACTCTGTGTGTGTCTGTGACAGCGTCGCGACATCCGTTATTGTGCGTAGCAAAATGGATTATGATGCGATGCACTTTCGTGACTCATGTGGTTCATGACTGCAGAGTACTCTTGTCGGATCACTCCCCGTCCCTCTCTCTCTCTCTGTCTCTCTCTGTTGGTGAGCAGTCACTATCAGTAGACAACGATGGGGGGACGGCCTCGCAGATGTAGTCAGTTCTCGTTCAATTGCCTTGGACGTCATATTGGCTGTTCGTTTCATGAAAACGGTGATGAACTCGTGTGAACAATGCGAAGCAGTTGTTTTTCTTTGGCTTTCTGAATATCGTCTCTTGCCGTACTACCTTTCTCGAACTACTTCTCCTCTTCTCGCGTTCACTATGTCACTTTCTTCTTTTTTTTCCTCTGCACCCTTGTTTTGTTTGTTTGTTTCCTTGTTCATTTCACGTTTGTACTTTATGTGCTGGAGCTTCTGTTGCTCGTTCGCTTTCGCACACATTAAGCACTCTCTAGTTCGCCTTTTATTTCTATCTCGGTTGATCAGCATCGCCAACACACACTCGCCATGTCCTCCTACGATGTCCTTGTTGTTGGCGCCGGTATGTTCGGTAGCTCCACCGCCAAGCACATACGCAAGATGCAGCCCAACCTCAGCATCGCCGTTGTCGGCCCTGAGGACAACAACAACGCCCACGCACGTGGCCAGCATCACGACGAAGCCCGCATTACCCGCCGTGTGGAGACGCGCGTTCCCTGGGAGTATCTCAACAGCGACAGCATGATCCACTACCGTGAAGTGGAGCGCGAGTCTGGCATTGACTTCTACACGCCGTGCGGCATCGTTTGGATCGCACCTCCGGAGGACAAGGAGTGCGTCGTCAAGTGCTTCGAGGCCGTTGTTGCCGCGGAAGGAAGCGCGAACTGTCCTTTCCACGTCGATGATCAGGCGGACAAGTGTTCGATCGGCAACAAGGATGCGAGCAAGGCCGGCAGCCAGGTCGTCATCTCCACCGACCCTTCCGTGGTGGAGAAGGCAGTCGGTGGCGAGATCACCGTCGCGCACTTCAAGGACGCCAAGAAGGACACGTACTACGTGGCGGAGACGGGCCCAGCGGGTGGCGGCACGGTGCACCCCAACCGCTACGTGCACGCGCAGCTCAAGATCGCCGAGCAGACCAGTCCGGCGGACAAGTACACGCGTCTCACGGTGTCCGTCATCAAGGTGGAGCCCAAGGACGGCGCGTACGAGGTCACCACAGAGGACGGTGCCGTACACCGCGCCAAGAAGGTTGTGGTGGCGACCGGCTACTGGTGCCACTACCACCACCTCCTGCCCGAGAAGATCACGTCGCGCCTAAAGCCGCAGAGTGCCAATGTTGTGCTTCTCCGAGTGCGTGCGCCACACGGCGATGATCACGCCGCGAATGTGCGCGCCTCCGCGACGTGCCCATCGGTGATCCGCACGACGGGAGAGATGCCGCAGCAGTTCTACTGCCTCCCGCCACGCTACTACGAGAAGTTCAACGGCTGGTTCATCAAGATGGGCGAGGTGGATCCCGTGAAGCGGCTTGGCGATCTGACCACCTGCAAGGGTGCCGTGGCGTGGTACGACGGTGACGTGCCAATGGATGGGCCGACCGTGGAGAACGTCACGAGCATGCTCAAGACCATCTACGTGAACTGGCCTGTGGAGACCGCCGAGCAGCCCGCGCCGTACCAGAACCGCTACACCGTCACGTGCATGGTGGACGAGACCGCGGAGGGCGTGCCCATCATTGACAACGTGGATGGCAACGGCTGGTACAGCTGCGTTGCCGGTAACGGCCGCGGTGCCAAGAGTTGCGATGCGATTGGCCGCATCACTGCGCACCGCGTGCTTGGTGTGAAGCTCCCCCACGACATGAAGCACTACGAGGGCATGTTTCACGCCTAGTCCACGCGTTTCCTCTTCTTGTTGTCTCACGCATCTTCGTGCACAACAGCAGCAACAACAGCAACAAAATACTGTCTGAGAAGCATTGGTGTTTCCTCTCTCCCGCACAGTCACAAAATCCGAGCGAGTGCGTTGACGGTGCACGAGATGGTGACAATGACAGCAGTGCGGACAAGAAGCTCCGACTTCGACGCACACTATTTAGTCAATCATCGTCCAGTGGACCCTCTATCACGCAATCTCTCTCTCTTTCTTGTTTTCCCTCTTTTTATCGTTTTGTTCTTGAGTCACGCCACGCAAAAAAAAAAAACGTTGCTTGGTGCACGCGCTCTCTTTTTCGATGGACTATGTCTCTTCGATTCTTTCTCTTCCTGTTCTTGTCATGTTTGTGTCAAGTCTCTTCATTTTCTTTCTGTTCTTTCTTCATATTTTCGTAGCCGGTCAAAACCAAGTTTTGTTCTCTTCCTCGTTCTCTTTATCTCTCTCTCCCCCTTTCACGTGTTGTAAATCGTTCTCTGTTTTGTGTTTTTGTACTCAGTTCCCTACTTCGTCATCTTGTTGGTATTCGCTTACGGTGTCGATGGTCTCTGTCAGTGTTTTCTTTCTTCGTTGGTTGCAGACACATGTGTCCTGTTGTATTCTCAAGTGGCGTACATCGCGTTTGCATCATGTTTCTCTTTTTTTTCTCTTCTCTTTTGTTTCTTCCTTTCTTCTTTTCGGTGAAATTCTCCTCCTTCGGTAAAGAGGTTTGTTATGAAGCAAAGCAAATCGTGGCGAAGACAGTGTCGTCTTCTTTGTGTTGACGCTGAATGGCAGACACCTGCGTGCCTCAGGTCGTGGCCCGTCTCCCCTGTGCGAACAGACACGCGCACGTACGCATTCACTGAACCCGTCCCAACCGCCCTCTCTCCACCCCTCTCCGTATTCCTTTTTTTTCACGTTGCGTTTGAGATAATTTGCTACTGTGGTCATTATCGCTCTCTCTCGCACCCTTCAGCTTCAGCTTCTCTCTTTCTTTCGTTCCCCTGTTTCCTCGCCATGTCCTCCTACGATGTCCTTGTTGTTGGCGCCGGTATGTTCGGTAGCTCCACCGCCAAGCACATACGCAAGATGCAGCCCAACCTCAGCATCGCCGTTGTCGGCCCTGAGGACAACAACAACGCCCACGCACGTGGCCAGCATCACGACGAAGCCCGCATTACCCGCCGTGTGGAGACTCACATCCCGTGGGAGCACCTCAACAGCGACAGCATGATCCACTACCGTGAAGTGGAGCGCGAGTCTGGCATTGACTTCTACACGCCATCAGGCTGCGCGTGGGCGGCGCCGGTGGAGGATAAAGACGCGATGCTCAAGTGCTTCGAGGCCATCGCGAAATGCGGCGAAGATGGTGAAAAGTCACCCATCCACGTCGATGATCAGGCGGACAAGCGTGTGCTCGGGCCCAAAGACCCGAGCGCGGCTGGCAGTCAGATTGTTGTCTCGCGGGATCCGGCTGTAGTGGAGAAGGCAGTCGGTGGCGAGATCACCATCGCGCACCTGAACGACCCGCAGAAGGACACGTACTACGTGGCGGAGACGGGCCCAGCGGGTGGCGGCACGGTGCACCCCAACCGCTACGTGCACGCGCAGCTCAAGATCGCCGAGCAGACCAGTCCGGCGGACAAGTACACGCGTCTCACGGTGTCCGTCATCAAGGTGGAGCCCAAGGACGGCGCGTACGAGGTCACCACAGAGGACGGCACCGTGCACCGCGCCAAGAAGGTTGTGGTGGCGACCGGCTACTGGTGCCACTACCACCACCTCCTGCCCGAGAAGATCACATCGCGCTTGACGGCGCAGACCGTGTTGATTGATCTGATTCGTGTGCGTGCGCCACACGGCGATGACCACGCCGCGAACGTGCGCGCCTCCGCGACGTGCCCTTGTGTGGTTCGCACTGCCGGCGCGCGCGCAGATCGTGTCTACTGCCTGCCACCACGCTACTACGAGGAGTACCAGGGTTGGTTCATGAAGATGGGCGAGCTTGAACCTCTCACGAGCGCAACGGACGTCAGCACGTGTGCGAATGCGGTGAACTGGTACGATGGCAAGGTCCCTTCTGATGCGGCGCTCGCCAAGCACGTCGCCGATCTGGTCGGTCCCATCTACGTGAACTGGCCTCCCGAGACCGCTGAGCAGCCCGCGCCGTATCAAAACCACTACACCGTCACCTGCATGATTGATGAAACAGACAACAAGGTCCCCATCATCGATAACGTGGATGGCAACGGCTGGTACAGCTGCGTTGGTGGCAACGGCCGTGGTGCCAAGAGCTGCGATGCGATTGGCCGCATCAGCGCGCACCGCGTGCTTGGTGTGAAGCTCCCCCACGACATGAAGCACTACGAGGGCATGTTCCACGCCTAGTCCACGCGCTTCCTCCTGTTTTGTTTCGCTTTTTCGCTGAACTCCCGTTCGTTCGTGGTCAACAGCAGTGACAATATTCACAACAACAACAACACTCACACCAAGGTCGGAGAGTGGCAAAACTGCTCCATCGCTTTCCTCTTGTTGAACTTCAACTCCCAGTTTTTTTCGCTCTCTTTTTTTGTTTTCTGGAGGTCGCGGAAGTGGTAAAAACAAGCTGTGCCACTGAAGAGCTCCGACTCTCGTGCTGCATGTTTCACTCCCTCGTTCGTCTCCCTCTCCATCTTCATCTCCATCTCTATATTTATGTTTCTTCTTCTTCTTCTCTCTTCCACTTTTGTTTTCCTCCCGTTTTCTGTTCTTGAGTGGGGCTACTCTGTTGTATATTCACGCACCGTGATTTTTCCATAACCCCGTTTGTGGACAGATATTCTTGTTGTTTCCTCAAGTCTCTCAAACACCTCTTTTTTTTTCCTTGTTCTTCTTTTTGTTCATACTTTCAACCCTTTCCCCCTTTCCTTTCCTTTATTCAAGCCAAATTCGTCGTTTCGTGTGTGTGATGCTGTACAAGTTAGGTCTACATGGTGAGCAGCAGTGCTTTGCATTCATCTTCTCGCCCTCCCAACCAGCATGTTCCGTTTCAGTGCGATGTGTACTCACTCGCTGTTTCTCCACTCTCACTCTCACAGGATCCACAACGTGGAAAACTTCCGCTCCATCACTTCTCCCTCGCTGTTTCGCGCATCTAGTCGTTGGAAAAGCAGTAGTTCTCTCTTTGTCTCCACCTCTACTGTCGTAAGCTCTCTTACTTTTCTCTCTCTTCTCTCCGTGTTGCACGTAAATCAACGCACAGCCTTGACTTGTCTCTTGTGTACGCAAATGGCTCCTTACGACGTGATCATTGTCGGGGCCGGCATGTTCGGCAGCTCGGCGGCGAAGCACATTCGGAAGCTGGATCCCAACCTCCAGGTTGCGCTCATTGGACCGTGCGACAACGAGGGCGACCTCGCGCGCGGCCAACACTTCGACGAGGCCCGCATCTGCCGTCGCGTGGAGACCCTCGTGCCGTGGTGCTACCTGAACGACGCCGGTCTCCTCACCTACCGCGAGACCGAGAAGGAGTCCGGCATTGACTTCTACACGCCGTGCGGGTGCGTGTGGGTGGCGACCAAGTCCGACAAGGACAGCGTGTGCGCCTGCCTGGCTGAGGTCACGGCCCTGAAAGGTGGTCCGGAGAAGGTCGACTACGCCGTAGCCGACCACACAGCAGCAGCAGCGGAGGCCACCAACGGCACCGGGGCACATGCACACGGCTCGGCGAAGGGCAGCGTCATCGACATTGAGGGCTCCGCTCAGGCCGCGGAGAAACACTTTGGCGGCAACATCCGCCTTGGGCACCTCGAGGTCAAGGACCACACCAGCATTGATAAGACCTACTACTGCGTCGAAACGGGCCCCGCGGGTGGCGGCACGGTGCACCCCACCCGCTACGTCAACGCCCAGCTCGCCATCGCCGCAAAGATCGAACCGCGCGCGGCGTGTGTGCGCGTGGATGACGTCGTGACTGGCATTGCCGCGCCGGCGGCGGACTCGAACGTGTACACGGTCCGCACCGCGTCAGGGGCCACTCACGAGGCCCACAAGGTGCTGGTTGCTACGGCACACTTCGCGCTCTACCACGGTCTCGTGCCACGCGCTGTGGCCTCACGCATGGCTCCGCTGCTGCGCTACGCGATTCTCCTGCGCGTGGTCCCGCCGCAGCCGGAGCCGACGCATCACGCAGACAATGTCGTGGCCTCTGCGCAGCTGCCGAGTGTCATTCGCACGGCTGCTGACATTGACGATCAGTTCTACTGCCTGCCTCCGCGGTACTACGCGGCCAAGCAGGGCTGGTACGTGAAGATCGCCAAGGTGGGGCCGCCCACGCCGGCCGTGGCCAAGGCCAAGGTCGACACCCTGTCGGGTGCGCTGGCCTGGTACGACGAGGGCAAGGAGGTGGACGTGGCGAGCATTCAACCGCTGGCCGACTACCTCTCTGGCATCTACGTCAGCTGGCCGCTGGCCTCGCGCGCGGAGCCGGAGTCTGACGCCCCGGGCCGCGAGCACCTCTTTGTGAATCGCTGCATTATTGACGCAACGGACACGAAAACACTCTTCATTGATCGTGTGGATGACAAGGGATGGTACTGCTGTGTTGGTGGCAACGGGAAGGGCGCCAAGACGTGCGATGCGATTGGCCGCGTGGCCGCGTATCGTGTGCTTGGCAAGGACATGCCTGAAGAGATGAGTCGCTACAAGGATCTGTACCGTCTTTGAGGCGATAGAAAAAAAGTGATTCTTGACTGAATCAGGCTGTAGTGGGAGGAGAGAGGAAGATGGAGAAAAGGAGGGAGACAACAGTGTGAACACACTCCATACTTTCACACTTCTCTTTTCCTCTTCTATTTCAAGTGACTAGCTTTGCTAGGACGTCTCCGAACGTTGATACTGAAACATGAAGAGGAACATTGTGTGCTTCCCCTCTCCTTTGTTCTCCCCTCTGTGTAGGCTTCTCAATAATCCTCAAATATCTTGTCTTTTTTCTATTTTGGCTCAGTGATGTCTTTGTTTCCGTTTTTGTTTCGTCTTGTTTTACTTTCTGTCATCGGATTTTTTCCTCTCTTAATCAATATTGTTCATCCGTGTTGTATGTCATGCCTAACATCTTCTTTCCCCCAGTTTCTGTTGTTTCTTCTTGTTTTGGGTTTTTCCTTGGTCTTCTTCAGTGTCACCTATGACCGTATTTTCTTCTTTTTTCCACGTTTTCTCTCCTCTTTTCTCTTCCTGTTTTGTGTTTATATATCATTGAATGAAAGACACAAACAAGAATCGGTATTTTATAGCCCAATATGAACTCGTTGAACGCGAACGATGTTCTTTTGCGGGTGTGTGTAGTTTGTTTCCCACACTCGTGCATCCCAAGAAACCACTCTCTCACACACACATACATGTCACTTTCCCCTCCTTTCCTCTGTGTTTTCTGCTTCACTTGATCAAAGACTTCTCACCACAAAAAAAAAAAATCGAAAGCACAGGGTGCGTTCGTTTGTTGTTGGGGAAGATACATTTTTCCTTTTTTTTTCTTCTTGATATCGCTCACATTTCTTTCTATTTTGTTTTCTTTCTTCATTTGGTCATTCTAGGCCTGTGCGGCGTCGCCACAGATCACGCAACACGTTCTCCTTTCGTCAACTGCCTTGTTAGCTTCTTCTTCTTTTTCTCGCTCTTCTTTTCTGATCTCGGGAATGGAGACTCTTAATCTTGGTGCGGTCCTGCGCAGGGGCTCACCGGATGACCACCAGAGAGACAGTCAGACGTCGTCTTCCACCACCGTCTTCTCGGAAAGCGAAGCACCGCAGAGACAGTCGATATCGAGTCCTCGATCCCACGCATCTGACACGGGTCGGCCGTCCAGTCGCCATCACCACCCGCACCACCGTCATCACCACCGTGTTGCCAGCACTGACAGCGATGCGGAGCTGGCCACACTCGGACGCTCCGACACCGCATCGATGCAGGTGCCCGAGACGCTGCGCGACCCGCGCTTCGATCCGCACGACGACTCTGCGAGTATCCGGCGGTACTGGGACGCGCTGTTCTATCCGGAGGTCTACATGCCCATCTTCTATGCCCTTCGCATCACGCTGCTCGTGGCACTGCCTCTCGGTATTCTGACACGACATCCCAAAACCATGAATGTGTTTCCAGGTGGTGGTGTCATGCCGTTGTGGGGTATCGTCGACTGCAAGTACACATTTGGCGAGCAGCTCGCCCAAAGCATCGTATCCTACCAAGTGGGGATTTGGATGGGCTTGTGGGGCGGCCTCAACAACATCTGGAACCTCCTTCCTCACCGCAGCGCGTGGTGGTGCGCAGCCATCTTTAGCTGCTTTGTTGTGTCGCTGTCGGGCAATCTGAGGGCGAAGCGGCTGCTCACTCTTCAGACAGTGATGATCCTGCAGATGGAGAACCTCCCCAGCGGTACAGACCTCGACTACCCGATCCGTGTCGGACGTGATGTTATCATAGCGACGACCTTCGCGCTCGTACAAGTCTTCTTTCCACTCCGCAGCATCGCCCACGAGTGTGACAAGCTTGGCGCAAAGGCGTGGCGCAACACCTTCCACATTCTGAGGACCGCCACGCGTGCGTGCTGGGCGGACGACCCGATCGACCGCGCGCTTGCACTCGCTGACTGCTCAACGGAGCCCCTCCAAAACTTCTTCAACGTCATCAACGGCAAGCTGTTCTTCATCATGTACGAGTTCTGGGAGAGCACGCTGCGCTTGGAGCTGCGGCGGGAGCGCGTGGCGGTACTCAAGCACGTGGTCACGCATATTCACGCACTCACCGACACCTCGCGCCATCTTGTTATGCACCGTGCGTACAACATCGCAAAGCACAAGGAGGCACTCCAAGGCAAAAGTGCATCAACACCTCCAGTGTTTCACAAACACAACGAAAAGTCTCCGACGCCCCCTCGCGCGAGTGTGGATGGCGATGCGCACTATCCGTACGGGCGCCCAGGCAGCCGCGTGTACGACGCCGATGGCTATCCGTGCGAGGAGGACGACGCCTGCGGCACCAAGGGGAACGAGGCGAGAGATGCACCGCCTTCATCAACAGCAATCTGCCTCATGAGCCAAGACACGCGAATGTGGGCACACTCGAAGGAAATCCTGCGCGAGCCACTCGATACGTTTTTTGTCGCACTTCGCGCTGTCTTCAAAGGACTTGGCCAGCATTTGAACCCCGAGGACGTCGCCAAGCACGTTCCCTTCCAGTCCCTGCGTGAGGCCTCACAGGATCTGCTGGAGTCACTGAACCACATCCACTTCGAGGTGCTGATCAAGGGCAACAAAGAGGTGAACGCGAAGCAGTACACCAGTTTGATTTTCTACCACTTGACTCTTGTTGAAACAGCTCAAGTTGTGCTCGACTACGGTGATCTCATGCTGAACTTCGACCGCTCGCGCTACAAGTCACAGTGGGTGCGCCTCTGGGAGTTCTTCATCTACGACTACTGGAAGAACTTCTGGATCGAGCTGCCCAATCGCATCACCCTCGCGACTCCACGCGATGTCCGCATTTTGAAGGACGCGATCAAAATAGCGTGCGCGTATGGCGTCGGCGTCATGTTCACCGATTACGTCGATCCTGAACATGTTTACTACTTTGGCATGGGTATTTTGATGGGTGTAACTTGGCCGACTGCTGGCGACACCATGGTGGCGTCCGTCTATCGCATCACGGGCATGGCACTGGCGTGTTCCATCGCCTACGTAGCTGTCTGGCACTCCAACAATCTGACACAGGAGTTGGCCATCGCGTTGGCGGGCGTGTTCATCTCACTTATCTTTCGCGACCAGCCACCGTACTCGCACACGGCGCAGTACTGCTCCATGCTCGTCATTACAGCCCTCAACAGCGCAGGGACAAAGCTGACGCTCCTTTCTCGCATTGTCTGCAACTCCTTCACGGTGATGGCGTACTACGCTATCGTCGTGTTTATGTTCCCCACCGATGTTCTCAAGGTCACATTCGCGACGGAGGTGTGTGCGATCGACTCCATCGCAAAACGCTTCTCGCGCCTCGTGAGTGTCATGCAGAACCCGTCCGCCAATGACGATCCGGATCACCTTGACGCGGTGCAGACGGAAATCAAGCTAATCGGTGCGATGCGCGATCCCATGTGGGGGCAGCTCATGACGTTAGG